>BGPR01035307.1:0-16033 GCA_013235015.1 Araneus ventricosus | reverse complement strand
AATATTCCATGATTGCTTTAAAACTAAAGGAAAAGAAAGGCTTTTGATAACGAGGATAATCTCTTTTCAGATTTTCCTTTAATTTACAAAAGAAGATCCCACTAATTAAAAGTCATTCAAAATTCAGAATGTATTTTTTCAGCTTGAATTACTGGTAATTATACAATATCCATCAATTCAAAAAGAAAAGTTAACATGGTTGGAGAACTACCCATTAAACAGTTTCTTTTGTATGATTTGAGGATTATCCAAAATATTTTCAACAAAACGTTTTTTCGCCCTGTCCTTCATTTTAAATTAATTACCGATGTATTTACCAATTTCGTAAAAAAAGCGGCGGATTTCTGTATTTCAGAAACAAATTCTCTGGATTGGAAATTACAAAAAAATAAATAAAAACAAATTTTTTTAAAAATCCTAATGTAAGTTTAGAGTTTTCTAGCGAATCAAAATAGCTGAAGGAGTACACACACATAGGAGAATGCTCCGATCATTTGAAAGTTCAATAAATTACCAAGAAACATGTTCAGAGCCATCTAATAAGAAGCACCATCCCTCTTTCTTGCGTTGCTTATTTAAACAATATAAAGGATGTTATATATACAGGATGTGCGATTTAAACGTGGCCCAATAATTATTTTTTTAAGCTGTTAGATATAAGTATATACTTCCAATTGGAAAAATCTTTCAATTAACATAAAAACGAAATTTTACGATTTTTGATTAAACAAATGTATTTCAGGAAAAATTACGAAGTCTAAATTTTTATACAGCCTCCCCCGTCCTATTAGTCATATTCAGTAAAATATTCTTCAAACACTGACATTCCACTGAGTTCCACTCTCCAGTGACTACAGCTGACCGAGTTATGAAGCTTTAAATATCACTGTTCTAGACCGTTCCAAGATCATTCAATCAACTCGGCCGCTGATTGGTTTAAAATTATGAAATTCAAATTTTTTAACTCGGCCGGTTTCAGTCGCAGAAAAATGGAACGCTTTTTGTTTAAAGTGTTAAAATTTCAAGGATATTTTACTAAATATGTCCAACAATAAGACCGGTGGAATTATGAAAAATTAGACTTTTGAATTTTTTAGTAGTCATTTGCCTCAAAAATAATAAAATATAATTCCTTACGTAATTTAAAGCTTTTTCCTAACTGGAGATATGTCTATCCCTAACGGTATGGAAATAAAATGTTGGGCCACGTTTAAACTGGACATCCTGTATTTGAGATATTTTTAAAATAATAATAAGAAACAATTATATAAAAAAAATTATCTAATCATATTTCAGCTTTAAATAGGGAGAGTCAAAATGAAAAACTGATATCAAAAGCTTTACTCGAAAACAGTTAGTTGTATTTGTTGTATTTATTTGAAAGATACATACATTAAGAGGTAAAACATTCAAGTTTTGAAGTCAAGCACCACAGATGTTCAATATGATCTCATTTTTTTTTCCACAGACATCTGTTATGCAGTTCTCACCAAACCTTCTGGACAATGTCTCTGTCGATGCAGATGTCTCATACAATAGTAGATGTGATCCGGCTTTGAAATTAGAGATGTTCGTTAGCCAAGTATGGAAGAACTGCATCAATAATATGTATGTAAAACCGTTGGTGGATTTGTCAAGTGTTATTAAAAGAGGACGGTATTATGGGTCATAATTCCTGTAATCAAACTAAATTTACATTACATTACATTTGGTATGTCACGAACCATTCTTTTCCAATTTAAACGGAAGATAAAAGGCCCTTGGGCCCATGTGCTTCCCAAGACCTCCCGCCTACATTCACATGTCCAATGACCTTCACTGATTTAAGAGCCGTATACCATTTTGTATCCATAATGTCGACAGAGACGCGGTGATCAAAGTTTGTCAAGAATTTCATCAAAACCTTGATTAAACAGTTTAATAAAATGAAAGCACATTGAACATCTGTGATGCTTTCATTCAAAACTTGAATGCATTACCTCTTGAAGCATGCATCTATCAAATAAATACAGCAAATGTCTGTGATGCAGTAAAGGTTTGTTTAACTACATTTAACATCCTGTGTCAAAGCAACACGAGTATTAGAACTTGAGAAGCCCCTCGTAATTTTGAAACGCGGTCAAATGACGAGGACGACACTTGATCTTGTCCCCTTCTCCGAAGCAGGAAAGCGTTTGACCCACTTCAAATTTAACGTTCACCAGGCACACAAACATTGCGGATCTTCCGTGTAATCGGAACCCGAAACCAAAGTCCGGCCCCGAAGTCGAGGCCAAGACCTTGCCACTAGACCACGACGGCTCATAAAGCTTTGTAAGGAAGGCATTCACTTTGATTCACTCTACGTTATGTTAAATTAACAAACCGTTTTCAACCGTGATGAAATGGCGAGGAGTAAATCTTTGCAGGTACCCTACTCGTCAAAACTCCATATATCGCTAACTTGAAAACGTTTCCGCCCACGGCAAATTTAACTCACACTAGGTTTCAATTCGTGAGGTGCCTGAAAACAGCAATACGTGAGCCGAAACCTTAGAACGAGCCACATCAGCCTATTTTAGTTTTAAAACCAACGATGAGAACCAGAATTGTCTTAGTTATACGAGTACAACAGCAGATTACGTCTTGAAAAGTCATCAAAAATGACTTTTCATTATGGTTTGGGCTTCAAATATCAGCATATTTATCAGAATAAACTGATAATTTAACATCGCAGCAGAACTGTATTTTATATTACAGATTCGAGTCTCTATTCTATTGGCAATCAACCTTGTTTAACTTTCAACTGGGGAAGTGCGGTCTGACAGACCACAAAGGATGGTTTACCCAACACCTCTACTCTATTTTTATTTCAATTGAATTGATTTGTGCTGTAGCGTCTTATTTTGTGACATTGAATACAAGTGTACATTTTCTTGAAGTATCGGCTCCAGCATTTTTTATATTCCAGCTATTTGTTACCTCGCGGTCTAGCAGACCGTTCCTCCATGCTAGTGTTCCAATATTGTGAAAGCACTGCATTCCGTTTCTCCATGAATTGTGAAACACAGATATAGTCGCATGAAACGTAGTTCGAAACACTGCAAAGCATACCTACAACAGACCCTCTCGAATTGTAGAGGGCGCTTTCATCAATTGCCAGCCTTCGTATGGTTTTTAGAACAGCATTATCGCTAATCGAAAACAGAGCTGGTTGAAATTCATTTAAAAGATAGAATTGGGGACCGAAACGGGAGCAACTACTCCAAGAATGTGAACAGATATTCTCCCGAATATAAATCTAAGGAATCGCCAAACATTTCTGTGTTTCTTTGCAATTTCGATCAAAAATTTAATATGATTTTTCTAGGGACTTAGTAAGAGCATGATCAACATACTTTTCAATAAATAATGTAATAGAGTTCAGAGTTTTTGTTCAAAAAGTTTCGGAAATACTTAAGATCGTTTCTTTGCAAAAAATTCTATGAACTATAGTGATTCTGTAAATTCCTTTTAAGTCTATTTTAATCTTGTATAAATATTGATATTAGTAATTCGCTGTGCTCAGTAAGAAAGTAGTATGTGCGCCTATTGTGAAAGTAAATTGTAAGGCAGTCAGAAAAACGTTTATTTATTTGACTTTCTATTTTTTTCTTCTTCTGATACACCTATCTGAAATATCATCATCTAAATTCGCGATTTTAGACAAAATAAGTTCGCAAAATAATCTGATTTTGTACCCTCTACCAAACTTTCCATTTACTTCAGAAGTTCTTTCATCACCGAGTACAAGGAACCCAATAAAAAAAGTACAATTCCTGGAAATCCATGCACGAAATTTATACACATAAATAACATGCCAATATTTTGAATGAGAACTAAAAACACACTTGTAGCTTATTATTGTTTGTTGGGATCAGAACGAGGTTCATAAGCTCTGGATTATTTCCCGAATTACATTAAGAAAATATTGCTTACTGTAGCTCAGAACATAAATATAATAAAAAAGTTGAAGAATGATTTTTTAAAAATCTATATATATTTCAAGTTACAGTAAAGTTTAGTAATTAGATATCTTAGATTTTCGAACTCAAAGTATAAAATACAATTAAATGCATGTAACCTTTATATTTTGTACCCCTTCCTGCCAACGCTTTAACTTTAATCAATTTGAAATACGAATCAGATTTTCGACAGTAAAGTTAAAAAATATATCGCCAATTTTTAAGGAGATAACTTACTTGGACAATATTTCTCATTTCTTTCCCGTATAAATGCATGCAGTGCCGGAATGGCGTTCCTCCTCCACAACACCGCAGGGATTTTTTATCCTTTTATAACTGAATCTGTCAAGTTTGCTGATTTTTTAAAAAGATTTTTTTCAGTTTACAACGTGCACTAATATATACAACAACTTGACACAGGCATACATGAGAGTTTGAGTTTTATTTATACCATATATTTGGTCCTCATAATCGTAAAAAGAAAAATAAGCATTTTTTGGTAACTTGAACTTGAGGCCTATAAAATGAACACATAAATGCAAAATGAAAAAAAAAAAATACCTGAATGAGGTTGCTTGAATAAGAGCATATTAATATCAAATATAGAGTAGACTCCTGGCATATTTTCGGTTCTGTCACTTTTGCCGTCTATTATAAATAAAAGAAAAAGACTTCTCCTGTTCCATCCATTAAAAATTTGATTTTTCTGTTTTCCAGAACTAGAATTAAAATTGAAAGACAAAAATATTCACAAAAAATTTCATTTTTGACCTTCTCGCGCGAAAGTAATAAATAAAAGACTTTAAAGGAGATTTTGTATACGAAATCAGTTGACTTTGTTGTGGTTTCTATCTGTTTTATTTACAATATATTGCTGTAAAGAAATCAGCATCACGCAAGAAGATTCGAAAATACAAGTTTGTCTAAAGGTACGTATACAGTTGTGATCCTTAAAATAATACGGAATGCCAGAATGTGTGTAGGAGGAGAGAAGAGAAAGTGAAGAACAGAAGCAACGAGTATTCTGCGTTTCCTTTAAACTCAATAAACAAAATATAAAATAGTTTTATTCAACAAACACATAATTTCTATGGGATTTCGAGAGAACATGCGGAGTTTTATTTCCCTCGAAGACTCTAGCAAATTTGTAGATTGGTAACAGGGAATATGATGGGGTGGCTGTAGTCATTGGAGTTGTATAACCACGGCAACATTTTTACTCACGGCAATCTAAATAATGCATGAAAGGGTTAGAGTACTGCATGTGTATTGCATATGAGTGTGGGAAATAAATTCAAAAAAAAAAATAAAAACTGTCTTTAAATGTAAGATTTTTAAAATCGTTTTCGTCTTTTTATTACTTAATTTGCAATTCATATTTATAAATATCATAGCATCTTCAAATACAATTTTCATGAATTTCCAACTTTCCTGACATAGAATAAATTTTTCCTTTACTTAACAGTCTTTGTTCTAAAAGCCTTTTAAACGCTTACTACTTTTCTGTTCACCGGACGGCAGGAAGATCCCATAATCTCACAGATAAAAGTTCAAATGAAGCTGAAATTAGAAATCAATTTAAATTTCTTAAATTCCACTAGCTTTAAAAATATAAAAATGTAATTTATTTTCAACATTAATATATGACCTTACTATAGTCCCTCTCACTTATAAATTACAATTCTTTAGATATATTAATAGAAAGAAGGAAATGTTAAGTAAAAAGTTTAGTTTCATGGTTAAACGATTCTCCGATAATAGGGAATTCCGTCAGATGAGGTATTTGAAAATAAAAGTTCACTCTCATTGTTTTGGAATCGGAGTTATGCCGATGACTTTTTTTTATCTCATGATTCAGCCTCCCCTTTGATTTAAAAATTTATTTGTGATTTTTTAAAATTCTGCATGAAATTAATTTTTATTTATTAAGTTTATATTGAACGATCTCTTTCAGAATATTTAAAACAGTAATTAATTTTTATGAATGCGCATTAACCTTTATTCAAAATACGAAAATTGTTGTAGTGTAATTTCCTTACAGAAAATTCATTTGTGAAGTTAATTGTTCCAAAATATTTGTCAACCCAAAGTCAAAACTAAATACATTTATTTGTTTTTGGACCAAGATGCTGTAACAAATGCCAAACAGTCAAAATAACCTTACCTTGTCTTATTGAACATTATTCATTACAAAACATTGCAAATACATGACACTTTTAACAAAAACTGCAGAGAAACCAGAGTGATTTGCTGTATACAGTATAAAAATACTCATTATTAGAGAGTATAATTTTTTTAAAAAAAGAGCTGGACATAATGGAGTTATCCTTCAAACACAAACTTCCGACAAACCTTTCACATTCTACAAGTATAGAAAAATATTCCATTATGAAATTATAATTTTTGATAAGATAATATTGGAAGAATTTTGTTTTGGGGTGGTGAATATTTGCAAGATTAAATATAAAGAAGTCGTGGAAAATATCTTAAAATCCAAAAATTACAAATGCAAAACATATTTCAATTTCTTTTCAGAATTTAAGTCAATTTCATATCGTTGTTCCTAATTTTTATATTGAGTTGAATCATTATTTGAACAAAAGAAAAAATAAAAAAGCCAGGTCACTTTCATCTTTCTTTTCTAGCTGATAATTAATGAACACTATAGTCACTTTGTTTGAAACAATGAATTTTTGACTTATACTATATCTTCATAAAAAATGAATTAAAATTATATAAAATCACATAACATTCATTAAAATTGACAAAATTTTAAAAAATATTGTGTTGGACATTTCTTTCAGGTTTACTAATATCATAATATTTAAAAAATATTTTTGAAAACTTAAGATTTTCTAAATTTAAAGTTTCATTTATAAGGAACATTTTACATTCTATACATGTAATCATAAGATAAAAATTTTATCAGTAAAATAACATCAAATATAAAAAAAACATTTTCTTTCGCCATAGCTTATAATATGAAATAATTCTTTTTCTCAAACGAACTAAAGTTGGTTAAGATATATGCATCATCAATTTGTCATTTTTTAAATAATTTAGCCTTTTAAAGAAAAATAAAAGAACAAGAGAATTTTTGAATTTTTTAAGATGATATATTTTTAGCATGAAGAAAGTAACGATAACTTAGAAACTGACTCATTGTAAGATACACAGAAAAGTTCAAGATTTATTTCGTCAAATTAACTAAAAAACTGCTTCAGAATTAAATCATTTATTAAAACTATGATCAACAGGATCATATGATGCAAGTTCATCTAAACATAAATTATTTTATACTTTTTAGACAAATTTCAACAAATCGTGGTGCATTTCATATGACCAGCCAGCCTGAAGACAAAACAGCTCATATATTAACAGATTGCCTGAAAAAACAAATTTCTAGTAGAATCTATTTATGTAAAACAAACACACTCAAATTTATTTTTATTAAAGACTCCATTTCATTGCATTACATAAATATTATGAACGAAATATTCACTTTCAGTCATTAACAATAAAATTTTTATACAAAGCTGTATTAAAAAATATTTTGATAACTTTACTAAAGTAGTATTAGCTAATATGCTTATTAAAATTATTTCCTACATTTTATTTACACAAATCAGCATGAATATTTTTTTTGCATCTGGAAAATGTATGTTAAAAATAAATACTAATGAAAATAAGAATCTTTTTAAAAAGGGAATTGAAATTTGCGTAAGGATGCTATACTAAGACACTGATCATTTCTAAGATACTAGTATCAGTTTGTAATAATAATAAAAATGCGTAAACTTTAAACAGACTAGAGATATTTATTCATTTAATTTTCTTCTATTTCACAGTAGGCATTTCTGAAAAAGCTTGCTTCGGATATAACTGCACATACTAAATATGCATCTCAATTTAGAGCACAAATAGCAGCAACAGTTTTCATACTATAAAAAAAAACTTAGTCCTCAAAATCAAAATAAGCTAAAAATGCTATAAAATGTTTCCCTTTAAAATCTACATTATAATTATAAACGTATTATTTATAATTTTCTGCTGTGATTCTATATTATATTACTGATAAAAGAATTTTAACTTGTAAATTACTTTGACAGTTCAAAACCCTAGTAGCAAAATGTCATCGGCCATTGAAAGGCCTTTCATCGAAACCCGATCACACAATGATCGGCCGATGAAAGGATTCTTATCGCATAGGGATGAATTCTCATCGGGAATTGCTCCGAAATGTCTCATCGGCCATAGATCAGCCGATCATCGATATCGGATGAGTTTTGCTAGCCGATACGATAGAAAACCGAGCAGTGCGGTTTCATGGCGATGAATTTCCGATAACTTTCAGATGAATATACAAACAGATTTGGATGTGTGTACGATGAAAAATTGGTTGTTCAAATAAATGGTTGGATGTTTTTTTAATAAAAAAGATAGCCAATAGATTTTAGGTTGGAAAGATTTTGGCAATAAGCACATGGATATCAAAAAATACCCAATTAAGGTAAATGCTCCAATAGTGGGTCACTTAAGGGTATTTCCTCAATTATTATCTAAACTTTTGAGAAGTTTCGCTAATCTATATTTTTTATGGTTGTTAAAACTTTTATCTAAAATAATAATCACCTGAAATATCAAAATAATTGTAATATAATTTTTAAAAAATTAAAAACTTAGATCACTCCTATGCACCAGAAGTGGGCATAGCAAACTTTTGATGTACCAGTAGTGGGCATACCAAAAGTGGGCCACCCAGATTTGTCAATTATGCCAAATAAAAAAGAATAAAATTATTATATATAGTAATAATAACAATACATTATACACTATAAAAATGCAATAAAAATGGCTTGATATAGGTGAAATCTTTTATTTATAGATTCTAATCACATGAGATTTACATTTTTTCTCTAACAGCCAATTTTTTATTAAAAGTTTATTCTAATTATCGATCTTTCATTTTAAGTTCTGTTTGGGGCATTATGGATATTAAATCGTGATATTTTATGTTGAATAAATCTTTTTTTTCTTTTATGATCTTGCCTCTGCGGCCAGAAAAGAGCCCTTTTAAATTGTGATGGAATATTTTTCAATGGTCAAGCAATACGATAGTTATTATTGTCTGCCTCGTTACAGCGCCCAACTAATTCTTGAATATCAGTCTTTTCCTCAACAGTACTATAAAATATTTATTATTTAAGTAATTGGTTAGAATGTTCCATTAGTGTACCAAAAGTGGGCCCAGTACTGGTTCTGATAAAAATAAAGCAAATCTAATTAAATAAAAAGACTTTACAAGATATAACCTTCTTATTAAACATCACAAAACAGTCTATTCGAGAGAAAGCATGTGCTCCAGTACTGGCTCCCCCTACTGGAGCATTTAGTAAAACATTGATCAAAAAGTGGGCCACCCTTCACTATCCATAAATTATCAATATTATTTAATTTAAAGATAGTTTATAATACATTCATTATATAATCAAATAATATCAATAACAATTCATTCTAAAAACAAACAGAATGTATGCTAAAAAATAGTTGAAGAATTGCCTCTTAAGGAAATCACTAAGAATAAACTAAAAATGCTTCTCTCAGAGATCAACCTCAGCAACAAACTTTCTAGCTCCAAACTAAACAGGAAATAAAGGCTGTGCCTTTGGTATTTAGTTGATAAGTGTTTCAGCCTACCAGAGGCAGATCTCTTATTTCATTGCAATGTTGGAATTTCTTGTTTTACAACTCAAAAATTCAAGTGACCCACTACTGGAGCACTTACCTTATTAATATTTTATGAGATGCCAAAGAACCAGTGGCGGTGTTAACAACTTGGGCCCCTCCTTAAAAAATAATGCATGATGCGTTTGCATAGTTCACTTTTCCAGCTATTTAACAAATTATAATTATATTAGGGAAGTTGTGTTACTTTAAATTCAAAGTTAGTTTCCAAAATTATACAGCTGATTTATTTGACATGTTTATTATGAACACTCCATTGATGATTCACAAAATATAATTAAAAGTTGATTGTTCGTTACATTTTCGGAAAGAAAAACATTTTTGTTATAGTTCATAAAATTATTAAAATAAAGTTTCTGTGATGCAGACAATTTTTAATGACTCTTCAATCAAAATTGTCCGAATTTTCTTTCACTTAGATGGAGTATTGGGCATATATATATATATTTTGGTTTAACGTGTTACAGTTATAAGCTGCAAAGCTCCATGAACAATAAATTTTAAAATTTGATAAGCTTTTTTAACTCCCGATAAAAATTGTAAATAATCTATAATATTATGGTTGACACAATTGCTTTTAAATCTTTTTTGCTAGTAAAAAATGTTAATTTTCAGTAAAGTAAAAACAAACAAAAAGTAAACTTTAGTTTTATTTTACACATTTACATATGATCATTTCACACTTTTATTTATGTTTTTTCAGTAACTTCTTGGACTTCCACTTCTGTTGCTGCCGAAAAGATTATTTCTCACGGCACCTAATGAAAAAAGAAATCAATGTACCATTATTAATTTACATCAATTATATATAAATCATACATTGATTTGAAGAGATAAATCACTCAACAAATTTATAAATTCGAGGCAAGTTTCTGAATGAAAGTTCTTTGGAACCAATGAAACGCTCAAAAGATAATTAACCAAATTATTTTGAAATGTGGAGATCTGGTCTCTGGCTTCATAAGTTTCTTAAGAGGGGAAGGGGGGAGGAATTAGCTTTTCCTTCCCAGGAGGTTCCAAAAGGAATCATCGAACCAAATATGAAAATTAAAAATAATAACACAAAATTCAAAATCCTATCTCTTTATATCAAGTTCCAAACCCTTAAAATTTAAAGTAATTTTTTTTCTGTATTCTATTGAAATGTCCCTGCCTTTACCCATAAAAACATAGAACATGAATGAAATACTTGTAATAAGCTAGAAAATATTTGAGACTGGGTTATTTTAGACAAAGTGCTTCATAGTTTATCTATAAAGTATATAAAACTTTCTTTTTAGTTTATGAAAATTATAAATAAACTATCATACAATAGTGACAGATTATTTTCACTTACTGTTTCTATTGAAAGTTAGAATTATTTTCAAAACAAATTCATTTGTTCACATTAAATCCCTCGGTTTGGACTGTCATTTCAACTGTTCATTAATAGGTTCCTTTTTCTGATAGAAAAATGAAATGTTGGAGATAAAAGATTTTGCTCAAGAGTTCAATATCAAATCCACTATCAAACTCCAAAGATTTGTAAGGTATGCCCATCATCAAAAGCCAAAATTTTTTGATGGATAACAAGCAATAACACTTTATTATAATACAGAACATTCTCCAGCAATATCATCTCATATTTTCTAAAGTATCATATTAGCCACACACACACACAAAATCAACTTGTTTATGAGATTGAATTGAACATACCAAATTCACACTCTTAGTTGCCTTCAAACGACAAATTAGTTGAGAGATGCTGGCTGAGTGTCCTCCAATACCGCTTAAAAATCACTCTGAAAGAAAGAAAATTGATTAAATGCACGATTTGATACTGTTCTTTAATTTAAAATTTTGATGATTCCATAAGATAATTTAATGATATTTAAAAATAAAGCATTTCCCTTAAATAAATTCACACCTATTGCTATTAACACAATACTGGAAGAGATATTGCCCCAAAACTTGGAAAAACACCTAAATTTTGAAAAAATTGAAAATGGCCAATTTCGAGGAAAAAATCTTAATTTGTTAGATAAACAGAAATAAACAGTTAAACTATTGTTACCCACAACTGATATGAACTAAATGAGAAGCTAACAATTTGTATATAAGAAGAAAATGGAAAAAAGCAAAATTTATTTTTCTCGTTCAATCAGCTTTCTGTCTAAATCACATGTAAAATAGATACCCAAAAATAGAAGTCAAAGAAAATTTCACATATATGTTAGATATTCTTGTTCGTATGAACAAGGCGAAGGTTGCAAAAACATATTTAATGCTATAAACACAATAATGGAAGAGATATTGCCCCAAAACTTGAAAAAACATCTGAATTTTGAAAAAAATTGAAAAGGGCCAATTTCGAGGGAAAAAAATCTTAATTTGTTAGATAAACAGAATTAAACAGTTAAAATATTGTTACCCACAACTGATATGAACTAAATGAGGAGCTAACAATTTTTATATAAGAAGAAAATGGAAAAAAGCAAAATTTATTCTTCTCCTAAATATGAGCTTTTTGTTTGACACATGTATATATGCAGAACAATTTAAGTAAAAGAAAATTTCACATATATGTTATATATTCTTGTTCGTATGAACAAGGCAAAGCTTTTAAAAACAGTTTTAATGCTATGAACACAAAATTGGAAGAGATATTGCCCCAAAACTTAGAAAAGCATCTGAATTTTGAAAAAAACATTAAATTGCCAATTTCGAGGAAAAAATCTTAATTTATAAGAAATACAGAAATTAACATGTTATAACATTGTTACCCACAACTGATAGGCACAGAAATCATCTGTATTTGACTGGTCGAAAAGGCTAAACTGTTGATGACGGTGCGAGAGCGTTTGTTGACATTCTTCCATCGGAGAGTAGAAACTGGAAAAGATGGTACGAGAGCAATTGTTTACACTGTCCAAAATTATCAACAATTTTTATTATGTATGCGTGTGCAAACTTCTTTATACACAGAGAGCAATTAATTATTCTAGCATGAATATATTGTTTTGCACTGAGAATGATAATTATTCAATCATAGGTTGCATGCATCTAACCTTCAAAAAAGCTTTATAATAATTTTATTCATTTACTAAACATACCGTAAGTAATAAAATTAATAAAGTTAATTAAGAATAAAATAAATACTTACATTTTTTCCAATTGAAAACTGTCACTATCAGATCGACGCTAGGAAATGGCATGACAGCCATTGCAGTTGACATACTCTCGAACAACACATCACAGGGTTGTTGACCAATCAAATTCGACCATCAGTATCAGAGATCGGAACGATATCTATATGCCGTGAATTTCCGATTGGCAAATTTTCATCGGAAAAACTGCTCGTAAACATATCATTTTCCGATCAAATTTTACCAAATCGGAAACCGGTTCTCGGATACTGATCTAAACGATATGGTCTCGAAGATACTGGATCAGTTTCCGATGAATTCGATGAAAGGCCAGGCAAAAAACGATGAGTTCATGCTACTAGGGAATATATCATAGCAATAATTATAATACTAAGTTTGTCTGAGAAGAATAAGCAAAGGTTCCATTAATATCTTTTAAAATTATTTTAATTACCAAACAATATTATGTAGCAGTAAATCTATAAAATACAGCACTACAAAAATTTTAAAGAATTCATACATACTTGTGTCAGATTATTCCATATGATAGTCATTATAATATGCTTCAGCAATTGAACAAAAATAAAACAAAATTTCTTTATTTTTATGTACAAAAATAGAACATAAGTATTTTAAATCTTGGAAATTTTTCAGTTATTTAAATAACCTCTCATAAAATTTTTGAAAACAATTTTAAACTTACCGTTCTCATCTCCAAGAATCTTGAATAGGAAAGTAGTTCCATATGCAGAAAAAATTAGAATAGTCACTAATATTGATTTCTAAATAAAGTACTTGGACTAATTCTAAAAAAAAGATTATAATAAATAATCTGGGAAATTTAACAAGGAGCAATAAGAATTAACCCTCTGAGTGTTTCACACGTATTTCTACGTCGACCTTGGACTACCCCATAAGCTGGAAACACGCTTTTCAACGTGTGGTCGGAGACACGCCGAAAGCGGTGAGCCCGGATATTTACGTCCCTTCTGAACTGTCTCTAAAGTGCGAGAAACGTATTTTTCCGAATTTCTTCCCCCTTCCTTGGTTTGACATCTTGATTGATTAGCTGGATAGGGTAGCGGTCGACACAATGAGTGCTGATAAGAATGTGCTTACTGCAAATTAGAGATACCACAGGATTCAAGACCCCACACCCCCTTTGGTTTGGGGCATTTTAATGCTATCTGCATTGAAGTCTTCTTTCAGAAAGAAGGTCAGTTTTGGATTATTTTTTCTAGTTGTGTGTGTACGAATTTGGATTCTGTATAAGTTCGGTTTAATATTTGTCAGCCTGGATTGAAATTGTATTATGTTTCAAGTGTTTCCCCTGTAATACACTTATGTTATATAAAATTTTATTTCAATGCATCAATGTTTTAATCGAATTGTTAAGTAAAATAGATTTTGTGGTCCCATCTCTTTCAATACCCCATTCAAGCATAAAAAAATTTGAGAAGCCTGGGGTGATAAGAAAAGAGGGGGTTGTTTATTTCGTTATATAGCATTGAATTGAAAAAAATAACTTTAAGGTTTAGGTGTGATTTTTTAAAAATATATCAGTTTTTTTTCTAGATTAGTTTTCTATATTACACTACTTAGAATTTCTTTTAAATTCATCAAAATGAAATAAATTCCGAAGAATAACAATTATTTTTTCAAATAATTATTATTCAATTTATTTTTTGCTCACTTTGAACAAACATTGAAACAAATGTTAAAGAAAAGGGATGAAAATTTTACTTTTTATGTTTTAAAATATTGTATTTTTGTTAGAGCAAATTTTGGTTTACATTAAAACGTAAAGAATAATATCAACTAAATTTATTGTTTGAGTAATCTTATCTGACTTTTAGTTATCTTATTAAGAGTCTGATAACATCTGCAGTTTAAGTTTATTTCAATAGTCAGTGAAAATGTTTATTTCTTCCTTAAAATGTAAGAACACAAAACCATTTCTAAGAAAATATAAATGCTTACTTCAATGATACTGTATTTATGCATTAGTTCCTTGAGCGTTATAGTTTTGCTGATATGCATTCTTCATTAAGTGATCAAATCTAAATGCCTGAATTGAATTGCTTTTGGTAGCTCTTATGCCAATTGCGAGCTGAATTTTAATAAATGCTATGAGACAAGAATCCACTAATATGTGTTACAAACCCATGATGCATAACGACACGTTATTAACGAGTTTGAAGACAGTTCTTCTAATAATAATAGAAGCCTCAGGCATTGAATTATTTCCAAACTCCACCGTCACATGCTAGACAATGTGTTTTATCACAATATCTTGTGTGTGTGCTGTAATTTGTAAAGTATAATTTTTTTAATAAAATTCTGATTTATATACACGTTTTTATTTTCATTCTGAACTTTAATGGATAATAATGAGACTCTTATTTATTTTCCAAGCTGTATGATATATTTGAATTAGATCTATAATTTTATTTTTTATGAAAAACAGTAAAGTGTCAGTTTTATGTTAGTTAAATTTCCTTTATATTTGGTATGAAAAGACCCAAAAATGTTTTTGAATATCACACCGATAACGTGAAAAACATTTATAAATTGTGAAAAGGAACCTGATTAATTTCGAATAGGTGTTAAATTTTTCTTCTTATTTTTTGATTTTGCGAAGTTTGCAAAAAATTGTCTGTAGAAAAAAAATTCAATAATATTTAACTTCGTAGCTAGCGCATTTTCGTAAAATTGATAGGAAAAAAAAGTTTGATCGTTTTTACATTCTAGTAAACGAAGTATACAAAGAGAAAGAATTATAATCGTTGATCGTAAATTTCAACACGAGATTTTGACGAATCTCCAGTTTTTAGACCTCCCCGAGTCCGAAAAACACTATTTTGGAATTATGTTTGTGAACACAATAACTCAACAACGGTTAGAGCTAGGAAGAAGGAATCTGGTATATGGACTTAATACAAAATTAGTATATTTCGATCAATTTTTGATAAAGTCCGTCCACGGGAAATTTGTCTGTTAGGGTTCATATGAACACGATAACTCAAAACTCAATAGCTAGATAAATAAAATTTGGTACAAAGTTTCTAAAATTAGGAATTGTAGGCCCGTATTAAATTTTGGACGAAATCCCTTGAAACGTTGACTGTTGGTCGGTTTCTGTAATCGCATGCTTGTGAACACTATAATTCCCAAACGCAA
>BGPR01035305.1:0-16034 GCA_013235015.1 Araneus ventricosus | reverse complement strand
TGTCTGTCTGTCTGTCTGTTTGTTAATCTTTCACGACCAAACCACAAAACCGATTTGGATGAAAATTGGCAGAGTTGTAGCTTCAAATCCAAGAACGGACATAGGCTAGGTGAAATCACGTTAAATTAATTATTTTTGACTATAGATTAAAATTAGTTAACAAAGAAAGCCCATTGACTCCGCGATTCGCGATGAAAATTTTTATTTTTCAATCAGCTGTCACGTGATCCTTTAGGAATGCGAAAACATTTGGAATAAATTATTTTTAAAATCAATTATCACGTAATCCTTTTTTCCGCTGTAACTTCCGAACAAATTGTCCGATACAAATTACTTTTATACCATCTTAAAGATAAACATTTTACCTTTTCAATGATACCAATTTTATTTCTGTGACATTTTTCATTCAATTTTTATTATTTTTTTAAATTTTACGTGCAGACGATTTTGAAATAACGCAAATTTATAGCTACTCAGTTGCTAGGAAATGGTTAGACTTTGAACTAATTTGCCTTTATTTCTGAAAATTTTTCTTACATTTATAAGTATCCATAAAATAAGGCAGAATTTACATGTATCAGTCTGTCTGTCGGTCGATCGGTCGGTCACAAGAACTCCTCCTAAACGGTGAATGGTAGCGACGTGAAATTTACACACGGCATTCTAGAGCATATTTTTAGGTCAAAGGTGTTATTTTAAACTTTCAGAGTTAATTAGTTCTTAAGATATTTAATTAAATAACGAACATTAGCCGCTTTTAAGCCTAAAGCTTAGAAGTTTTTTGCCAATAACTTCTGAAATCTTTATTAGACAACAATTATTTTTATGCCATTTTAAAGACCAGAAAATGCTCTTTTTAATGCTATTAATGCCATTGCGATGAAATGTTTTCTCTGAGTGTTATTAAGGTTTAAAAATATTTTTATAACGTAATTTCTAACAAGTCTTTTTATTCTTATAGAAATAAATTCAAGCCAAATTACTGTTTCGCGCGCGGGCTTTTGCCAGTGTTAAAGTTAATATAAGAAAATATTGCTTTCTTTGACTATAAATAACAAAGGAGACTTTACACTTCCGGTTTCCTGTTGTCGTAGCATTTGCAGCTTTTAATGCGGTTGCACGGTAATCAAATGACGTTAGTGAATTATTCTCTCGATGTTTTGATTAACTTTCACAGTGAGGTATTACAGAATATCCATCTGTAGATACGGTAATGGGCATTAACAAGGAACATCATATACTGAAGAGCTCTTCAACATCTTAGAATTGTCGGGGCACCTTCCGACAAGCCGAGATTGAATGCGGGTGCCATTACTACTAATACGCAACCTCGATATACCGAGACTGCACAATGGCACACGGTCGCAAATTACACACCAAGGTCCAAACGTCATGAAAGCTACTGTTATGATTGATATAGGGAGAAGAGAGAGTATTTTAATTCCACGCCTTCCGATAATGCGGAAGGATTTTTCATCTCAGTTCAGAAGGCAACAAATCCCTTTAAAAATGTCATTTGCCAGGCTCAGGGCCAGATACTGAAAGTGGCAGATGTACATTTGGAAAAACAATATTTTTCACATGGGCAACTATATGTGGCGTGTTCACGTGTGTCCAGCCCACACAACCTCTACATCCGTGCAAATAATGTGGTATACAAAAGTATATTAGAATAGATAAACAATTTACATAACCATATCAGCATACATGTACAGTACACTCCTGTCAGCCGTCCAATTAAGTATTATCAACCGTCAGAACTTTTCCTTTCCCCTTTCACAATGCAACAAAACATTTACATTCGTGAATTAAAAAAAAAGAATAATTCAAATTCTTCGCGCACGAAGTCGCGGGTAACAGCTAGTAATATAATAAATGCGAAAGTGTGTCTGTCTGTCTGTTTGTTAAGCTTTCACGGCAAAACTACCAATCCGATTTCGATGAAAATTGGCAGAGTTGTAGCTGTAAACCCAAGAACGGACATAGGCTAGGTGAAATCACATTAAATTAATTATTTGTGACTACACGCAACAATTAAATAATTAACAAAGCCAATTGACTCAGCGATTCTTGATGAAGATTATTTTATTTTTCAATCAACTGTCACGTGATCCTTCAGGAATGCGAAAACATGTGGAATAAATTATTTTTAAAATCAATTATCACGTAATCCTTTTTTCCGCTGTAACTTCCGAACAAATTGTCCGATACAAATTACTTTTATACCATCTTAAAGATAAACATTTTACCTTTTCAATGATACCAATTTTACTTCTGTGACATTTTTCATTCAATTTTTATTATTTTTTTAAATTTTACGTGCAGACGATTTTGAAATAACGCAGATTTATACCTACTTCGCTGAAAGGAAACGGTTAGACTTTGAACTGATTTATCTTTATTTCTGAAAATTTTGCTTATGTTTATAAATATCTATAAAACAAGGCAGAAATTACATGTATCTGTCTGTCTGTCGGTCGATCGGTCGGTCACAAGAACTCCTCCTAAACAGTGAACGGTAGCGACATGAAATTTACACACAAGGTGCTATTTTCAACTTTCAGAGTTAATTAGTTCTTAAGATATTTAATTAAATAACGAACATTAGTCGCTTTTAAGCCTATTGCTTAGACGTTTTTTTTCCAATAACTTCTGAAATATTTAGAAGAAAACAATTATTTTTATGCCATTTTAAAGACCAGAAAATGATCTTTTTAATGCTATTAATGCCATTGCGATGAAATATTTTCTCCGATTGCTATAAAGGTTTAAAAATATTTTTTAACGTAATTTCTAACAAGTCTTTTTATTCTTATAGAAATAAATTCAAGCCAAATTACTGTTTCGCGCGCGGGCGTTTGCCAGTGTTATAGTTAATATAAGGAAATATTGCTTTCTTTGACCATAAATAACAAAGGAGACTTTACACTTCCGGTTTCCTGTTGTCGTAGCATCTAACCATATGGTTATAGTTGCAGGGGCATGGAGTGGTGTTATGTTATGTTGTGGTAGCATTTAAAGCTTTTAATACGGTTACACAGTGATCCAATGACGTTAGTGTATTATTCTCTCGATGTTTTGTTTAATTTTCACAGTGAGATATTAGAAAATATCCATCTGGAGATATGGTAATGGGCGTTAACAAGGAACGTCATATTCTGTAGAGCTCTTCAAGATCTTAGAATTTTCAGCGGCACCTTCCGACAAGCCGAGATTGAAAGTCGGTGTGCCAGTACTACCAATACGTAACCTCGATATACCAAGACTGCGCAATGTCACACGGTTACAAATTACACACCTAGGTCCAAACGTCATGAAAGCTACTGTTATGACTGATATAGGGAGAAGAGAGAGTATTTTAATTCCACGCCTTCCGATAATACCAAAGGATTTATCATCTCAGTTCAGAAGGCAACAAATCCCTTTAAAAATGCCATTTGCCAGGCTCAGGGCCATATACTGAAAGTGGCAGATGTACATTTGGAAAAACCATATTTTTCAAATGGGCAACTATATGTGGCGTGTTCACGTGTGTCCAGCACACACAACCTCTACATCCGTGCAAATAACGTGGTTTACAAAAGTATATTAGCATAGATAAACAATTTACATATCTATATCAGCATACATGTACACTCCTGTCAGCCGTCCAAATAAGTATTATCAACTGTCAGAACTTTTACTTTACAATTTCAAAATGCAACAAAACATTTACATTCGTGAATTAAAAAAAAAAATAATTCAAATTCTTCGCGCACTAAGTCGCGGGTAACAGCTAGTAATTAAATGCCGTTTGTTTTTAAAAAAGTAATGGTTGAATACGAATTGCCTTCTAGAAGATGAACCACAATTTTGTGAAAATTTGATGCCAATACTCAAAACCACGAAAATTATTATTAAATGAGTCAATATTATTTTAATTTTGTTTATTTTCTTTTCATTCAGTAAGTTTTGAATACAATAATGAAACATTAAAATATATATTATCTTCAATTTTTTTTAATTTCTCATATTAAAATAAATTCTAACAGCGAGTTAAAGAAATGCAGAAAAGAATGTTACCTTATTGCCTTTAGTGTCCTATACATAACTAAATGTACGTAAAGAAATACAAGACTTTTGGTGTATATAAAATAAAGAAAGAGCGGGTCTATGACAGCATTTATAAGCTAATTATATAATTACTTATTGGTAGTTAAAAATATAATCACAATTTTCTTTGCAATAATTATATTTTCTGTTTTGAAAATATTACTACATTTTTTTAATTTTTCTTTTAGCTTAAGCTGCTGCCGGTCCCAGTAAGTACAAGCCGTTTCAATTCCTTTTTGATTTTTGTATTAGGAATATATGTTTCAATAATATCCATGAAAACCTACTGAACATATTTGCATTCAATATCATAGATTTTACCAACGCAGAAATATTTCTGAAAAAAAATAAAAAAATAAATTAAATTATAATACATTTTTTGCTAAATACAATATTTGACATTTTAAGTAAGATAACTAATAAAAATAAACATTTACTGTGATTTGAAGTAATAGATATTAATTTTTTTTCCTGCCATCTAAATAGATTCTCCCGTTTCCCTTAATGTTTTTGCAGCATTTATCTCTTAAAAAGTTTTTCAAAAAAATCATTAATATTTTTTTTCTTTCATTAACAGATGTGTTCGACGACATCGAAACCGGATTGAATCATCTTATGGGCCATGACAAAACTCACAACTGATAAGATACATTTGAGCTCAATGAAGGCAGAAAAGTGTATTGAAATGTGAAAACTTGATAAATTCCATTTGCTAATCTATATGAAATGATTTTTCAGTCTATCTCACACTCATTCTACGTCATATTCTGGCTATCGAATTACAGAAAATTTAGTCATATGCATTTGATGGCATACATAAGCATAAATATATTGTTAACAGATAATTGTACAAATATTTCTTTAAAATCTGCTAATATTATGACAGCTAAAATCAAGAGATCTTGCAACTTGAGTTAATAGTTTCGTTCTAAATTTTCGTAAAACATTTCCAGCAAGCAAAATAAAATTCTACATTCTTTCAAACCAAATCAAGTCTTCATAATAAGCAAGTCTAAGGGGAAAGGCAATGAAATGGAGAACTTCATCGAGAAAGGAATTTGTCCTGCAACGTATAGGAAACAAAATTATTAAAAGAAAAAGAATTGTTATAGGAAAAATTCATTACACTATGAACAAATATTGCCATTGATTACACAACAACACTTTCTTTATTTTGATCTTCTAGAAAAATTACATTATTTCACATTTCTTATTTAACAATGTCTGTACCATAAACGAGGTAATAATTCCTCATAATGAAATTATTCTACATTTTTATGTTGTGATTAAATACTAATTGTATAGGCAATTTTTAGAGGATTATTCGCAAACTCATATAGTCAAAGTGCTTAGGCACGTTTTATATAAAAACAGCTTTTAAAGACAAACTTTTATTAATGTATTAAAAAGAAGATTTTCTAATACATATTTTTTTCTGGTATTAGTTCCTATTTTAAAATTCATTATTATAAATATTATGTTATTTGGAAATATATTTTTCTTAAATTCACTACCATATGGAGCCCCACATATGAAATAATATTAATAATATTAAATAATTTCATTAAATTGATTTATTAAGTTTTAAAAAAATAATAATTAAATCTTAAAAATATGGAATTAATTTCTAATTTCAGATTCATTTGAAACTATTGTGAAATTAAAGGAGAATAAGTAAAAATATTTTCCGAGATTTCTTAATAAAAGAATTACAATTGCGAATTATTTAGTTACTCTCCTCCTGCTAGAGTCGACAAAATATTTGATCATTTACAGTTTCATTTTCATTCGACACAATACGATTGTAATACACTCTATCCCAAAAGTTTATAGACTCTAGTACAATATATGTTTTAGCAAAACAGAAAGGCATACAAACACCAATTACAAATATGTTTATTCAAACCATATGCGACTTGCATTCAACGAAATATTTAGAAAAAATAGCAATTTTTATTTCAATTATATAACAAAATAGAAATATTAGGTGTCCCAAAAGTTTATAGAATATATGATTTTTCGTCAAAAGGGAGATACTCAATACAATGTTCTTAATAGTTTAAAGTCTTTCCATTTTTCAGTAAGACATCGTATACACGTTTTGCCATCGACATAATTAAGGTTTGTAATATCTCTAGTTCCAAGTTGTACCATACGCTTTCAATGGATGTCTTCAAGGCATTCACTGAATAAAATTGCCCTCCATTCTCATATACCTTCCGAGACATAAAGTCCCACACATTCTCAATTGGGTTTAGATCAGGGCTCATCGATGGCCACTCAAGAACAGTAACATTTTTCGAGTTTAAACAATTTTTCGTAGCACTGGAGGTATGGCTGGGAGCATTATCATGTTGATATTCCCAATTTCGTCCCCCTATATTTTCTGAAAATGGCATAAGATGATTTTCTAGTGTTTCTATGTATTTAGGAGAATTCTGTCGGCCATATATAAAGGCCAAACCCACTTGACCGTTGAAACCGAAAGCCGCCCACACCATCACAGATCCATCACCACTTTGCCTACTGAAAAAGCTCCTGTGCTCTTTTCGCAAATCATGGCAATATTTTATATTCCCGTCAGGTCCATCGAGGTTCCATTTTTTTCATCACTGAAAAGGACAGCCATCCCTTTATCGCCATATGACATATGATTATGAACCCATTATAATCTCTTACTAATGTGAAGATTTGACAGTGGTAATCTGCGAGCTATTTTTGCGTGGATCATATAACCAGATTCTATAATTCGTCTATGAACAGTGTTCTTGGAGATTTGCAACCGGGAAGTCCTAGTAATTTCGTGAACCGACATTTTCTGGCTGGAAGCCATTCTTTGCATCCGTCCATCACTGCGAATATCCGTCGTACGTGGTCTTGTCGAACGTGGTTTTGGCTCATATGGCGTCATACGAGTTAATACACGATAAATCATACTTTTAGAATGATTTAAAAGATTTGATATTTCCTTAACAGTCTTGTCGAGCAATTTCAAATGAAGAATTTTACTCACTTCTTCATTAGAGAGCTACTTAGCTTTAGGTATCTTGAAACGCAGAACAAACGGCTGCTTTCCTTTTCTTACAACATATTTATTAAGCTCCTAATCGACGTCATGATTACCGATACAATATTTGCATAAAATTGCATTTGTCTATAAACTTTTGGGACAGGTTATTTCTGTTTATTCTACGAATTAAAAAATTGGCATTAGATGTATGGGGTAGAACTGCTGTTTATTCAATATAATAGACATAACATATCCATACAGTAAATTGCAATTAAATACATCATATACAACAAAAAATATAGGCAAAATACAAGATTCTATAAACTTTTAGGACAGAGTGTAAGTGACACACAAATATTAAAAATAAACTTTTGTTCAAAAAAATTAAAAAGAAAAATCCGTTATTTCCTCAGGAAAAAAATCGATTACATAAATTAAATGATTTATGTGTTTGAAGAATAAAGACGACTATTTTCACAGGCGTTTTTAATGTCATTCCCTTTGTCATAAAATGTAACTTCAAGAAACAAATCAAAAAAGTGAAATCCATTTTTTTTCATGCGGAATGAAAGTGAAAATTATCTGGGCTGGATGCAATGTTTCGTAAATTTCTTAATATTCCATTTACTCAAATTTTATATATTTTTCTAAAATATTTTCAAAAATTAATTGAGCATATCTATGAATAATAAAAGAAAGCAAACAAAACAATAAAAGAAAACATTTAAAAAAACGTGTATTATTGTTCATTAAAATGTTAGATTTTGATTCTAAAGAATTCTTTTTTTTCCTTTCGTTATTTCAAAATATGATTCATATTTTTAATAAGAACAGATAAAATGTCCACCAATTATGCAATCAGAATAAGACCATGTAGCACATTTATTATCATTTATATTTACTTCATTTTACTGAAGTTTGGAAAAGTATCGTCGTAAAATTCTGATTTTATAAATTAAAGTGGATTATATGTATCAGAATAGTAGTGAAGTTAAAAAATTATGTTCTGATCAATGAAATTGCAGAGAAATTTCCCTAGGGAAATAGCATTAAATTTATTTGCTAAATTTTATTTTACTATGGAGTGTCTGGAAGTCTTTGGCGACAATTTTATTCCTTTGAAGACCGTGTCAATTTGAAGTTTTCTCGTTTTCCTTTTATGTACATTCTTTTGAATACGACTTACTAGAATAAATTCTGCGTATAAAATGTCCGATGAAAGGATTTCAAAAATTTTATTATCGCTAACATATGTTCCCGGAAAAGCAGTAAAAGCTTAGACGCAAAAAAAGTTGCAAATTAAAATTGATGTCTACCATTTATATAAATTTTATTCCAACTAACAAAATATATTTTCTTCATTTATTTATAGTCAGAACTTCACATGAAATTTCTGTATTCCCTATTGTTATTAATTATTTCTGTTGAAATTGTTCATTTTCTTAATTGATTTCGGCTATGTTTTCGAAATATTGTATTTACAGTTAACATTATTCTAGTTGAATTCATGTGATAAATTTAAACTTAATATTTACATAATCAGTTGTGACCTATTATACAAAGTTTAAATACAGAAACTTGATTTAAAAATTTACATACATTTGGGCATTTATTTACAGTAATTTCTTCATTTTTCACATAGGGAATTAATTCTCAAGATGCTTCGTAGCGAAATATTTGAAAATACATATTTTTCAAAAAACTTTAATGATAATTACATTTTTATGTAGTTTTGTATAACTGTGCTTTGCCCATCGTTAGAAAAGAAAGATTTACAACAGCAGAAGATAAATCATGCTACCAACTTTCCAACTTTACGTAGTCGAATTAGTTAAAAATGATCCTGTTTTCACAATAAAATTGTATTTCACTTTAACATATCCCACGAAATTGAGATTATTATTTATTTTTTTGTACTTTGTTTCAGCGCTCTAAACATTGGGGTGAGAAGGGAGTTTTTGAGATTATTATTTTGTTTCTGAAGTTCTATTAATTTTTTCTTTCTTTCCTAATTCTCTAAATCATTAGAGAATTACTTTTCAGGATTCAAATAAATTTTCAGATTTTTGCTTAAATGAGCATTTGATTAGTAGCAACAAATAGTTTGTCTTTCAACGATCTACGTAGTTATTTTTGTTAAAAGAAAACTCATCGATGATTATTGCTGAACATAACATCTACATGTTGATTCTCTTTTACTAACTACAGGGTGTCGAAGATTGATGGAACCAACAAAAATTAATAAAAAAAACTAAAAATGTTGCAACTACGTTTTTTTATTAAATGAGAGTATCTAAATTTTTTTTCAGATAGATAACAAGCCGTTACGGTTGTCTATGTGGTCGTAAATTATTGGGCTTCCCTCAATTTTGAGAACCATTACCTGCGAAACTATTAAAGTTAGAAGAAAAATTAAAATATGAATCTATAGAGAATTTTAAGGTCTTTAATTTGTTAAATCAATTATAAGTCGAAGATTGTATAGTTTTAGAGAAATTCAAGAGAACCTAAGAAGGGAAACCAGAAAGCACTCATCGACTTCTGCTGATCGGCAACCATTGCGTATGGAAATCTCACGCTGTAGCAAATTTAGAACGCCGTAATTGTATGCCCCTATCTGCCGAAATACTTTATTATTTGCTCTAGCATAAAAACTACAGTTGTAACATTATGAAATTTTTTTATTAACTTTTAAGTGGGTCCAATAATTCTGGGATACCCTGTATATAGGGAGAGAGAAGTACTGGAATTGTCAAAAAATTCAACCTCGATATTTTGGCGAATCTCCATATTTTCGATCCCTCTGAATCCAAAGAACACAACTTTGTTAAAATGTCTGTCTGTCACTCTATCATTCTGTGAACACGATAAGTCAAAATCGTTTTGGCTCGACAGATGAAATTCGGTATGTTGTCTTTGAATCAAATTTCAAGATATCTATCTAACTTTGCACGAAATCAATCCACAGACAGTGAGCCCGTCCATGTGCATGTGAACACCACAACTCAGCAGCTGAATTAGTTAGATGGAAAAAATTTGATACACAATTTTTTCATCAAAATTGCAGATCTGTATCAAATTTTGTATTGAATACATCTACTGATTGACCGTCTGTGGGTATGTATTCGCGTGCTTGCAAATACGATAACTTAAAAACACAATTTCATAGATAAATCAAAATTCGTTATGTTTCATTCTAACCATAATTGTAGACATGTGTTGAATTTTGATTTCAATTGATCGAAAAAAACCGCCAGAAAACGGATACTAGGTTTTCTTAATCATTGTACGAAGCTCAAAACGCTCCGGATTGTGCCATGATATGCGAAAGTCAACGGGGCAGACGGTCCATCTGGCATTGTAGCCTTTTTGCTCGCGTTCTCCGAGGGCAATAAAAATCTGAACACCCGTGGCAATCCCGATTTATCAAAAGTCAGCGGTTTTAATTCGGGTGTGATGAGAACTTTGTTAGGGAGAATATGAGAAAGTAACGGGAAAACCTCTCACGCTGGTTTATCAGAGAAATAATGTATTGTTATCCATAACGAAGCTAGTTTTTAGATAGATGTGGGGCGTGCAAGCAAATCTTGGTATAAATTTTAAATGTGCAGATTTCATTTGGCAATCAAACTAGATTTCCAAAACTGCCGTGCTATTATAACCTCTACTTTAAGAGAACGTCGAAATAATGACAAACAGACGGTTTCTTTCTCACCATTTCATAAGCCTGGTCTTCGTAGGTCCTTCTGTGTATGCAGTGGATTTGAGAAAGTGCAGAAATGTAATGATAATTACACAATATTCCAAAAAAGAAGTTAACTCAACTTTACGGCTATTTACAAACCAATTTAGGATGTGATTAGAAAATAATGAAGAAGATAGTTTCCTTCTTAGAAATGAAATTAGTAATCATAATCCAAAATCATCGATACATATATCTATTTCAATGAATTTTATTTCAAACCACTTGTATCACTATACAAAACCAAAAACAAAATTTCCGTCTTCTTCAAAAATTAATACATGGTGTATTTAACCATTAATAAAATGCTTTTCCTTTAGAATCAGGATCACCCATTTAAAAAATAGGGTAGTAAAGATTATTGAAATGTATTTCTCTAGTGACATAAGAAATGTTTGGACTTGATTAAATCGTGAATCGCACAACTATTAGAATATGACATATTTTTTGAAAAATAGCTATAAAAAGCATTAACTACAACAGAATGAATGGTGACAAGAATTGATAAAAAATCAAAATAGTTGCCATTCCTTTTTCTTACTAAAATCAGACCATATTTAACTTTAAAAAGTAAAATGTTGAAGATGAAATTACAAAAACTTGAAGTAAATACAAAAAATAAATAGTAAAACACTGCAAAACTAAAAAAAAGTGTTTCTACTCTCATTATAATGGGAGAAAAACTATATATTTTTTTCAAAATAGAACAAAATTTATTTTTTTCGGCTCTCATAAGGAATGTAGTTTTCATACAATTATATTTATTAACAAGAAGAATACTAAAAGCTAGAAATGGTAGGCATGGATAGCAGCCTAAAAATTAAGGCTCTTTCAAATTTTTTCATATTTAAATATTTTTGCGCTTTTAATATTTTAATTCCACATTCCATTTCTGAAAAGCATACATGTTTATTTTCTATAGGACTTTCTGTTATCTTGGAACTTACGGCTGCACGAACTTTAAAATTTCATAGGGTTTTCTGCTGATTCATCCCGCCGTAACATAAAGCAATCCAGCAGTAAAGTTATTAACATTTTACTGTTTGTTTTACGCTTTTTGATAAGCTTATGTTGCAGTTTAAAACACATAATCCGTTCGAAATTTATTGAGCATTTTGAAGTTTAATTAACAAACAGTTTACAAACTTAAAAATTTTCTAAACTGCATTATTTTGTCTGGAATTATTATTGCACAAATGATAATTGTAACAAATGTCCCCCAGGCCGCTAGTAACTATGAAAAGGGAAAAGATCCAAATTAAAATTTCACTTTTAAGCCAGTATAAACCTTTACAAAATGCCCATGCATATTAATATGATGTTTATTGTAAATTCTGAGGAAAAGAAAATAGAAAATCTCTTAAATATTCTTAATTCGTAACAGTAGGTCTTAATTGATATTAACTGGAATTCTTAAATTTTCGGTCAAACACAGAAAAGAAATTTTTTATTCAAGTTAATTATGTCTAGAATTGAGTATTATCCATCGTTTATATTTTATTGCGAATATGGGTGAAGACTTAAAATGTGGCTTTAAAATATCATGAAAAGATACTTCTTTTGAAATTGTTTTTATTAATTTTTATGTTATCATAGGAATGTAGTATTGGTCTTATGGAATGAATTTTTATGTCATTAAATTGTTTTAAATATAAGTTTAAGTAAAAGAAAAATATATGTAAATTACACTATTTCTGAATTATTGTTATTTCTTTCCGAAAGGCATGACTAATACTCTTTGTATTCAAGGAGCTATGAAAACAGTAATGCAGCATTGACCTGTCTTTTCATGCCGCTTTTTATGCTTCATGTCTCCGATATAATATTCTTTTTATAATTATACAGTTTTAATCTTTATCTTTTGTAATTAAATATTTAATAACTATTTATTTTTGCATATATTTTGCTTTTCCACAATGTTGCAAAAGTATACCCCAGATTTCTAGGAAATCGTTCTCATCTCAAATATTGAAGTTTTTATAGGCCATCGTGGCACTAGGAAAAGAGCACTAGAAACAGTGTCATCAGGTTTATATAATAACTCATAATATTTAAAGAAAATTCACTCACCACGTAAATTTTACTTCATGTTAAAACATTATGAACACACATTCCTTAAGATATCCAAATAAAAAAATGTATATAAAGAGAAAATACTGGCGGCTTGATCATAGAATGGAAATGTGGTCTGAGAGCCCAATTATTTTGAGCCTTTAGCAATCAGGTTAGAAAACTCAGGTTTTAAACTAAATGAATTGATCTTTTTTGTATTTAATTATATCTCTGAAATCTTAAGAATACATTATCCATGACTGTTTAAGAAAATATACATATAAATGCGAACCATTCGCTTTAGAACAGAACATGAAAAACGCGAAAAAGCGTTTGCGGTCTCGCAGATTTAATATATTTTAAAAAAATCACTCTCCGGAATTTATTTGGCCGAATATCTCTTTAGTATTCGGCAAGAGGGCCAAAAATTATTGCTCACCACGTAAAATACATTTGGCATTAAAATATTATAATAACATACATGTTAAGATATGGAAATATAAAAATGTAAATAAAGAGAAAAAATTTGCAACACATATACGATAGATTAGAATTATAGATTCCCGAATTTAGTGATATTAATCCCACTTCTGGAGGATTTTTGAAGATAGGACACGAAATCATTTCCAACTGGTTTGTAGGAGGGACGCAAAATACCGAAGGAGTCTGAGATCTCTCACTCGTCTAACAAAGGGTTGAATTCTATATTATCTTTAAAAAATGTAGTGTTATATTTAATCTCTAAAAACGGTTGCGAGAAGTATTAAAGTAGTATTTTTTAAGCGAGAAGTATTATTTTTTTTATCTACTGTATTATGGCTATGGCTTTGTAACATGCAATTAAATGCAAAAATTTTCAAATATAAATGAAGAAAAAAATTGATCTATGAGGAGCTCGTAAATAGCTAACCGCTACGTTATGGCGTTGAAAAGCTCTTTAGAGAAGTTAAAATGTAAATAGAGTAAATGTAAAGGGCAGGAAAAAGGTAAACTTTAAATTCTCTTATCCTGCTGCTGCGTTGCAATGGCAAATGTGAACAATTGATTTTATTGACTTTATTATATTAAATTGACATTATATTTGATAGTTTATTATGACTTAAAATATCTTCAGTAATAAAAGCAATACTGAAGGAATATAAATCTTCCTGCATTAAGTATTTTATACTAAATTGATAGTTGTATTTTGTTTTGTAAAACTATAAAACATTCAGGTGTATTAGTTAAATGGAAGAATAAAATAGTATTATTGAAGATGAATTACTAGGATTTGCTTTGCTTTTAGATGTAATTTCGAAATATTATTGGTAGTATGACGTAGTCATTTAAGTGTCTTTCTTTGAGCTGTGCGCTGTATAAAAGAGCCAACTGTTTGTACCTATTCACAGATTTGATTCAATCTGCAATTCTTCCGCATTCAGCTGTAGAAATGTTTTCCAAGGTCCTTGCCGCTGTTGCCTTCTTGGGCTTGCTTGGTAAGTACGGAAGTTCTTTATATAACAGTTATCAAATTTGTACTTCAATGGATGCATTTTGGCCGCAAATCAAAGTAATCCTTAGTAAATGATATTCTTTAAAGAGAGAATAGGACGTTAATGCAAAGACAAAATTATGTAAGAAATTGATTTAAAATTTTTCTTTTCGAAGCTTTGCGATAAAACTGTTATTTTGATCGATGTAATTTCTTATTGCGATTCTTTTAAATATAAATATGGTTTTCAAGCAAAAATATATTTCAAATGGAAATGAACAATCATTTAAAAGTTGTAACTATTGTTACAAAATGGTTTTTTATAAACTTTGCCTTAAAAAAAATTGCAACTTAAAAATAAGTCTTACTCCGAACGAACTTCATTCTTGAGTCTTTCGTAGGGAAGATTACATTTAACTACAAAAGATATCATATACCAGAAACCTTTCTCAATAAATATTTCATATACGGTTCAATGTTTTCTTCTAATTTAATACAATCCTGCAATGCCTGATACATTTCGATGTGTAAAGAAAATGGTTATAGAGGATGGGGATTAAATAATGATAACATTACAATTGAAGTCATCTTTACGAATGACAAAATTTGAGATTGATCCTTAAGCATTAAATTTATAATTTTGTAAATTGAAATATTTTTAACCTACACGTATTAACAAGTATTGCTTAGCTGTTTCATTGAACTTAATTTGTATAATTTGTTTTTCTGCACTGTGTGCAAAGATACATCTGATGGTATTTTGAATAGGAAAATAAGCAAACTATGAAGTTAAAAAAGTTATTCTAGCTGTATATTAATGATTAGGAATTTTTATCAGTGCCTTTCGTAGTGTTATTACCAAATGTCAAGGATACGTGGCTCTCCAGCTATAGAAGCAGTAAGTTATTGGAAAAAAATTCAAATCACCAAGTAATGCTCTCGATCTATAAAGTATCCCCAGGATTGACATTGCGGATCCTCAGGATCTTTTGTGACTAGTGTACTGGCCATTACGTACCCTTGTCGGAGGTGAGCTTGTATTCCATAGGTTGTTATCTATATATTCCTTGAAGACAAATGAAAAATCAATCAGTTCAGTAAGCCCTATCTTCGTCTTGAATAAATCCTTCTATTTTTGATAACATTTCGACTTTATAAGATGGTCACATGTCCATACAAAATGTTGAAGTGGCAGCTTTGAATCAAATGTATCTCCTATACTCAATGGCGACCTGTCGATTAGGGCTGAAGAGCTGTAATATCCTCTGATAATATTCTAAAAGCTTACACTTAAATTTTTTATTTCCTTACATTTCCACTGTGAGAGTTCGATAATCGTCGAAAATAGGGAAAAAATGTTAAAAAGTGTAAGAAAGGAAGAAAATGAACTAACAAGTAAGAGATACACAGGTCGGAACTGCAAAACAAGTAGCCGTCGAAAGCATCGAAATTAGTCTAGTGCACACAGCTGAACTATGTATCGGGAGAGGGAAAACAACCCTTTCTTCTTTTGAATTTATATTCGACAGAGCTGCATTCTCACCAGACATGGTTTGGCTCGTGGTCACCATTTTTTTTATATTGCTCCAACCAAAAGTTCTCTTTCGCTTACTCTGTATGTTCTTCGTTCTCTCTCATGGGGTGTGTATGGATTTCTCTTTCCCTTC
>BGPR01035303.1:5465-16035 GCA_013235015.1 Araneus ventricosus | reverse complement strand
AATAATGGAAGATTAATTAAAATAGGAGGAGTTTTTGAATAATGCTGTTAAGAGAACAATCAAAGGATAGAACCCATGAACATCTTCTTCCAAATCCCTTTCTTTAAACATACGATGTCTTCTTTCATTAGGTCACCAAAAGTCATAATGGAAGTTTAATTGTAATATCGATTTATCAACCAAAAAATAAAAGCTTACTGACACTTTTTAACGCTCAGATCCCTTTTATTAGAAGACAGGAATAAAAAAATATATTTTATTTTCTTCTGAAAACAATCAACAGTTTGAAGTGGCAAATCTATATCCATCTGAGAAAAACCTTAAGTTATCTGATTATATTATGGTAACAGTGCAAAGAATATCAAAATATTAGGAATATCGCGCATTCAAAATTCGAGGGGGTAACTAAGAATGACCAAAATAGTAGGAATATCACTCATTCAAAATTCGAGAGAGTAACTAAGAATGACCAAAATAGTAGGAATATCACTCATTCAAAATTCGAGAGAGTAACTAAGATTGACCAAAATAGTAGGAATATCATTCATTCAAAATTCGAGACAGTAACTAAGACTGACCAAAATAGTAGGAATATCACTCATTCAAAATTCGAGAGAGTAACTAAGAATGACCAAAATAGTAGGAATATCACTCATTCAAAAATTGACTCATCCCTTCAGCACTAACAAACGGATTCACTGTTAACACACTTGAACCTAATCAGAAGCACCAGTAAAAGTTACAACTCCCTTGTTTATATGGAAACAGGATATTTGAGTGACTCTGAACACGGCGTGATTGTATTCGCCAGATGGACCGATTCCAGTTTTTCCCGAAACCGCTAATCTGTTTTGGATTTTCTCGTACACCAATGGCTCAATTCGTCAAAAAATGACGGCTAAGTTACGAACACTTGAGCAAAAAGCGGAATTGTGGACAGAAATTGCTTGTGGACGAAACAGGTGGTTGTGTGCAGAATCAGGAGAATGATAAGGTAACAAATAACAGCAAACTATATAGCCTACCCATGCTTTGTACAAAACGGATCTTTCAATGTATTTGATTCAACAGCACGTGATCAACCAGAGATCCTTTGATTTCGCTGCAAAACCGGAAAGGGCTGGTTTTGTTCATTAAACATCACCAGCATTGGACGTTTGAGAAAAAAGAATATCGCCGCCCTTCTAGGAAAACGTCACTTTTTTTGTCTTGACCAAATTGGATCGGCAATTTTTCTAGACCATCTACTGATGGCACTTATACTTATTTTTAAACAGATTGAAACGAAATTTGGAATAAATATTTTTTTGAATTAGGGATAACAGTCTTTGTTGCTAAAAATCCCTAAACCCCGTATAGCTCCGAGATACAATTCAAGATGGACGTTTGATGAGTAAAAACAGGTTGAGAGTCCAGATTTCTTCTCGCTATACATCATATAGGGTCTTTGTGTGACGAAACTTAGGGCCTAATATTCCTCCTCAACTGCTTCAGGAAATCCTAGAACCCAGTTCTAGAAGAATATCAGTTGTCATCAACGCCAAAGGAGGCTCAATTCGATTAGTAGCTCTGGTAAGCAACAACTGGGTAACAGATGTTCCTAACATTTTTTCACTCAGTTTATATCAAAATTTTAAGCAATTATGTAGAGTTAGAGTTACCATAATTATTTTAGTTGAAATCCGTACACACCGGAGAGGGTTGAAGGGTCTTGGAGGAGGGGGGATTAAAGTATGGTACAAAATTCTAAATACTGCCTACGACTCTCTTTCATGACACTAGCGTAAAATTTGAGGAAGTGAAAAAAAGTTAAGATGCCAGAATGCAAAGAATATATATTTTTATTAACATTTGGTAATTCATAATTATAGTAATAATATACAGAATTAAAACAAAACTTTCAAAGCTTTTAATTTTCAGTTTGAACTGGGTCTGGGTAAGGAGGTTCATGTGAGGCTTGTGTGTGTGTGTGTTTGTGTGTGTGTGTGTGTGTGTGTGTGTGTCCATTACGAGCGGCTCTTGCAACAACCCCCCGTTTTGCCGGGCTACTACCTGTCATCGGAAGTGGGCCCTGTGAACCACACCATCATCATTGTGTCATCGGGTTGACGAGAGCCCCTGCTTACTTATACGGCAGCCTCTCTTCCGCAAACTCGCGGTGTCCCCACGATGGGGTACTGTACATATAAACCATAAGAATCGTCACTCCATCCTGCCTAAACATCCGGATAAACCTGAAAGACCTGTCGCCACGACAACACAGTCAGGCTCTCGGGTTCCTGCAAAATAGCCCCCATTACGATGCAACAATCCCCCTGATAATCGGAGTACGACCTGTCTTCGGAGATGGGCCCAAACAGCCACACCACCATTATTATGCCATCGGTTTGGAGAGCGTAAGCTTACTTATACGGCAGCCTCTCATCCGCGAACTCGCGGTGCCCCCTCCCACGATGGGGTACTGTACATATACAGGGTGTTCTGTTAACCAACCGACAAACTCAGAGGGTTGTTAGTAGACATCAAGATGAACAAAAATTGCAATGGAACGTCGCACGCCACGTTGAGAGGGTGAAAATCGTGGAAACCGCACCCAGGTTTCGACGTCACGCTGGAACGACAAAAAGTATAATAATAGCTATAATTGGCTAATTATTACAAGAATTGTTGGAAATGGCGGCTACTGACGTCATTGCACAGTCTACAACGACGTGAAAACGATTCCCGGACTCGCTCAAAGATACCAGGTATTTTTTTGATGTATGCCGCAGGGACGATAATTCGCGCTATGATGTCCTCCGCAGTTTCCACATGCGTCGCATGAACGAGTAATGTAAGGTGACCCCATAGGAAAAAGTCACACTGATTAGATCCGGCGAACATGGAGGCCACAAATGAGTTCTGCACGTCCAATCCACCTCCTTGGGTATGCCATGCGGTTTCCACGATTTTCACCCTCTCAGCGTGGTTTGCGACATCATGTTGCAATGCAATTTTTGTTCCTCTCGATGTCTACTAACAACCTTCTGAGTTTGTTGGTCCATTAACAGAACACCCTGTATATTAAGAGATTTCTGTTATCCGTCTTTTTGGTTATCCATCACAGTCCTGGTTCGGACTGTTAATATAAGTTCTACTATACTTTCTTAAAAGGGGAGTTGGAACCCCAAGTCCGTCAACCTAACCCTGTTACTTCGTTGTACCTTTCCTCAAAATCTGTTATAGATTCATGTTTGAAATTTTTTATACAAGTAAAGTACATCTTTCTCATTATACTGAAATGATTTTTTTTTAAAAATTCAAAAATTTATTTTTTTACAAATTTTTTTTGTTTGAAAACAAAAAACGTGAAATTGGCCATTTCGATGTACCTTTTTTCTAAGTCTGTTATAGATATATGTTTGAAACTTTTTATACAAGTTAAGTACACCTGTTTCATTATACTGAAATGAACTTCCTAAAAAAACTCGAAACTTTTTTTTTACAATTTTTTGTGTCAAAATAGGGTAAAATTTCACTATGTCTAATTAAATATTTTGTAAATTTTTAAAAAATTAAAAATGAACCAAATGCTCATTTTAGTATAATGAAAAAGGTGTACTTTACTTCTGTAAAAAATTTTAAACATGTATCTATAACAAATTTCGAGTAAAGGTACATCGAAATAGCCAATTTCACATTTTTTGTTCTGACACAAAAAAATTTGTAAAAATAATTTTTTTAATAAAAAATCATTTTAGTGTAATGAGAAAGATGTACTTTACTTGTATAAAAAATTTCAAACATGTATCTGTAACAGAATTTGAGGAAAGGTACATCAAAGTGGCCAATTTAGTTTTTTTTGTTCTGACACAAAAAAATTTGTAAAAATAAATTTTTTAATAAAAAATCATTTTAGTGTAATGAGAAAGATGTACTTTACTTGTATAAAAAATTTCAAACATGTATCTGTAGCAGATTTTGAGGAAAGGTACATCAAAGTGGCCAATTTAGTATTTTTTGTTTTGACACAAAAAAATTTGTAAAAATAAATTTTTTAATAAAAAATCATTTTAGTGTAATGAGAAAGATGTACTTTACTTGTATAAAAAAATTCAAACATGTATCTGTAACAGATTTTGAGGAAAGGAACATCAAAGTGGCCAATTTAGTATTTTTTGTTTTGACACAAAAAAATTTGTAAAAATAAATTTTTTAATAAAAAATCATTTTAGTGTAATGAGAAAGATGTACTTTACTTGTATAAAAAAATTCAAACATGTATCTGTAACAGATTTTGAGGAAAGGTACATCAAAGTGGCCAATTTAGTATTTTTTGTTTTGACACAAAAAAATTTGTAAAAATAAATTTTTTAATAAAAAATCATTTTAGTGTAATGAGAAAGATGTACTTTACTTGTATAAAAAATTTCAAACATGTATCTATAACAGATTTTAAGAAATGGTATATCGAAGTAACAGGGTTAGGGTTAACTTACTTAGGGTTCCATCTCTCCTTAAGATGAAATAAATTTAAAACAATTTTTAAAACATTCTTTTATTAATGTAAAAAAGTATATTTTTTATTTTAATTATTTTCTAATTTTAAGTTTTTAATTTATAATTCATTCTTATAAGTACAATAAAACCCCGGTATAACGAACCCAGGATATAACGAGCCCTAGATTATAAAGAACTTTTCCTATGTCCTATGTCACTAATGTACATATTTTCATATGCTTGGAAAGACTTCAAAAGCAAGGAATTCGGATATAGCGAACCAAAATTCCCACCTTTCAAACTAAATGGTTAGAAAAACACAAAGTGAATTATTTTTCCCAAATCGAAATTGAACATTTCGAATGTTTCGATGACGAGCTTATTACATCTGATACGTCAAGGGATGATAAAATAATTTCTCTCTTAAAAGAAAATAATGATTTTATTGACGATTCATCTTCGGATATGGAAGACGAAGGTGCTGCATGCTCAGATCCGTCAATTTCTGATGCGAAGGCAGCTGCGAAAAATTTGCAAAATTTCTTTGCAACAGAAACTATGAATAAAATCGTCATATAATAATTTTTAATTATTAATAAGAAGATCGATTAAATGTATCTGAAATCTAGGTTCTTTCAACAAATAAGGCTTATTTTCACTTTAGAGAATTAAATATAAGTAAAATTAATTTCACTCTTAATTTTTTCAACAAATATTTATTTTAATTTATTATAGCATTTATTAATAATTGTAATTCAGTGCAAATAATTTGTTCGACACAAAAATGTTCTTAAGGATTGTAGAAAATTTTGCGGAGCCAATATTTGAAAAATCGGATGTAGTGAATCCTCGGCTATAGCGAACTTCAGGATCAGTCAGTTGAGTGTTCTTTATATTTATCAAATTCGCTACAAGATAGCGCCACTCTTATAGAATCAAAATTTAAGTAAATACATCGATTAAGTGATAATTACATTCTGTAAATATTGAACTAGCGTATTGTTATCGAGAAAACACAACCCAGATAGCAATTTTAGTTTGCAGCAAGCTTGCCACAAATTTGTCATGACAAGAGTGCAAGCTTGCAGTAAGCTTGCAGCAAGTTAACGAAAGCTCCGAAGTCACCATGAAACGAACTTGCAGCAAACTTGCCGTGCAAACTTAGTGCAAATTAAAGCAAAAACAAAGTACGAAACACAACCCAGGATAGAACTCGCGACCTCCCGGTTCCGAAGCGGAGACGCTAACCTTTGAGCCAGTCGAACTCTGAGAGGAGAAGATAGATTTCGCTAATACATCGTTCGATTCGATTCGTATACGATTTATTTTTAACTATTTTCTGGATTTCATTAATTTTTTGAGTTGAGAATATGATTTGAAGTCAAAGAGAGACCGATTTTTGCTAATAACTACGTTTTGCTAGTAAAATATATTATGAAATTAGAGTTCAAAAGTAATTACTTTAAAATGGGACAAAATGTCTAGTTATTATTGTTCAACAAACACTGACTGTTTTTTAGATTTAATTTTGTTTATAAACGGTAAAATTTCAACATTAAGAAAAAGGCGATATAGTTTTCTTTAAAGTGAGAGTGATATATTTAGTAAAAAGATGGAAAATGTTTCAAAAATTTTTTTTATAAAAAAGTTATCTTTTTCACAAATTATCATTGATTTATTGAATTAATAAAAAAGAATTACGGTCTAGGAGATGCTATTAAAAATCGGATGTTTTTTAAAACAGAGACAAAGATAATTATCTCTTTATTGTGCTATCTTTGCAGGAAGCTTGTTTTGCAAAATTGCAGCAAGTTTGATTTGCAAAGAGGTGGCGCCATTTGTCACATCGAACTTGCTACAAGTTCGATTCAAGTTTGACGCGTCAAATTTTGCCATGACAAGTCAAAATCAAACTTACGTGCTATCTGGGAAGTGTATTAAATTTCAAAATTCTGGAGCATTAGTTAGCATTTTTTACAAACGTGAAACAAGTGAAGTTAATTAAAAGTATGTAATAAATATCATTTACTGTTTCATACCTTTCTGAGACATATAATTTTATACTAATTCAAAAAAACAATATTGAAATGATTTTTATTGTAAATAATACGGTAACTAAGAAATGGCTTAAACATTAGGCCCGTGATTCATAAGATATTGTTAATTCTTCTATTTCAGGAATCAAGATCTTGAAAATAGTGCCTAATATGCCCCTGAATAACAAGAGACATCTTTAAGTTTTCATACTAAATGTAATTTAGTATGAAACCTTAGATTATTAAAATTAGATTCCTCAGATTAAAATTAAATTTTTCATTTAGAAAATTTAGATAATTTTTTACGTGATTAATAAACAAAATATTTGTTTAAAAAAGGAAACAAGACAATTTTTTTAATGAATGTAAGTAAACAAGATAAATTATTGAGATTAAAATAAATTACGGCAAATTACGATCCTAGGTTTTAAATAAATTAAAAACGGAAAAGTAATTTCAAATCGTCCCGAAACGTTGGAAAGAGAACCATTTTTTATTCATTTTAATTCTAAATACAAGCTTCAAAAGAAATTATAAGCAAAAACGTTAAGAAAAATCTTCATTAATTATTCGAATGAATTCCTTTTCGAAAGTGTAAGATGGTATTCAGTTTTGAGATTCAAAAAAATGTAATTGAATTCTGAAGAATAGAAGGGTCTATATAAAGCTTAATTGATTTTAATTAAGTTAACAAATTGCTTTTCTGCATAGACTATTAAAGGAATCACGAAGCAGGTAAAATAATCAAACTTTAAAATAAAATTTTGTTTCTATGCATTGTTAGTTTCTCCAGGGATCGTTAATATACGTAGCTTTGGCAGTATAGTTCACTCCAGTGGTACTTTGGCACGGTGAAAACATAAAACAGCATTTTTATTGACTTAAGTTCTTTGGTAGGTCATCCAAAACATGCTATTTATCACTAATAATATAATATAAATATAAAACAAAAGTAAAAAAAGAAACAGTATAGATAAGAAACAAAAGATTTAAACAATAACGATAACAATACACCTTTCCTATTATATTCCATATCACAAATAATCTCTCATTTTTTAATTGTTGCTTTCAGCTTTTAGAATCACGAACATAAAAATTTTAGACTTCACGTTATCCTGATATACAAAACTTTTCTACGTGTTTCATTTTCAGAAACAATGAAAGCAGGCAATTTCTATGAACAACTCACAAAAAAGATTAACATGGTCTCTTAGGACCAGATAAAAAGGAGACATAGCTTATTCCCCAGTCTCATAAAGCGAGGTAGACAGATGCCACCCTAAAACTGATTGTATGTCGTAAATTTAGTTTACTCTATGTCTCCAGAAAATATCGATTGGTAACCTCTAGTAAATCAGTATATGTTTTACTTAGGTTTACTTAGATTTTGTACCTTTTTTCCTCCATAAGATTCTATCTAAAGAGTTTTCAAAGAGATATTCCTTATTTTGTAGGAGTTCGTATGTATTTTATAAATTTTAATAAAATTTAGGTGAAAGTGAATAGTTTTGTAGAATTGAATATTTGAAATTCTCTCTCTCTCTGTATATATATATATATATATATATATATATATATCAAAACCAACATATAAACACAAAATAAAAACTCAAAAACAGTAAAAAAGGACAAAATGGCTAAATAGACAAAAACCAGAAAAAACCAAAAAAAATATGAAAAATATCATAGCGAGCCGCTCGTCAGGAAGGGAAGTAAGAAATTCTTTAACTATTTATATCTAATTATTTTCAAAGGAACTCAATCTCAAAAAATAAATGTCGTTCGTATGATCATACTCTACTCATATCACTGAAATTTCAAAAAGAACGACAAAAGAAAATTTCACAATGGATTTGAGTATCATTTTATTGTATGAAAATAACGATAATAATGCTTTTCTAATCCAAAGAGGAATATATATAATGCAATGAATTGTTCATGTTTCATAGTTGAATACAGCGCGAACATGATACTTGATATAGAGAAAGGAATAGTATGTTTCTTTCTAATACTATTATTTTCATTTAAAAAATATTCCTGATGCGTCGTCATAGAAGAATTTCTCAATTAAATTTACTCCCCACAACGTTATTTTCGCTAAAAATATAATAACATCCTAAAACAAAAAAAAAAATCATCTATGTTTTACGTATCAAAACTTCACTTGTTTTCCAAATTATTTTCAACAAGAGGAGGGAGAATCATGTCTTAATTGCTTATTTCGGCTCAATTCGCTTTGAGAATTTCACATTAAAATACTTTATTGAAACAAATTGGGAGGTTTTAAACTATATAATGCTCTATATTTGTTAAAGTTTTACTCCTAATTAAATTATGCTTCATTAGTGAGAATTAGTTTAGATATACAATTAATTTAACTAAACTGTATGAAGAGGAAACGTTTTGTTAAGGCGATATGAAAACATGTATTGTTATTTAAATTAATATAAAGTGCATCAATTTCTTATATCTGAAATTAATTTTCTAAGTCATATTTTTTTCAAATTTTTCAATTACACTTCGAATGTTAACATATAGATTTATTTCTCAATTAATTACATTGAGAAAAGAATTTCACTCTTTTGTCTTCTTTCTAGGCTGTGGTAAATAAGAATTTAAAACCAGCAAAATTAAGTGAATTAATCAAATTAATTCAGTTTCGCGTGGGGATTAATTGAATGTGGTCATGCAGTAAGGAATCAACGGCCAATTTCCGTTTTAAAATACAAACCTTCCCACGAAACGCCATGGGGAAAAAAATTCAAAAGCTGCGTTTTACCAATATTCATTTTTACATTCGAAGTACTCCGTAGTACAATGGATTGCATCTGGTTCTATTTTAGATGACATACTGCACTCATCTAGGTACACTTTTCAATAGTAAATACGAAATTCGTAAAATGGCAATTGATTCTTCAATTTATTATTTCTTTCAATTGACTCTTTAATAATAAAACAGCCTTCTTCGCCACTAAATACTGAGCATCTGATCGCCCGAAGCCACCCGAACCGTCATTACAGGGTTAAAAGCTAAACTTTAACTACTGTTCTTTTTGCTCCAATTTAATTAATGCCAGCCAGATCTGGAGACTAGGTTGTACACCAGAATATTCTTTGTGTCCTCTTTCAGTTAAATCTCCCTGGCGTCTCTTCATCAGTTCCTGACCAGGGTATTATTTTTTAAATTTAGAATCATAAAGTGATACTTTTATTCTGTATCAATTTAGGAAGCTCATATTTCTTTTGCTTGTAGTTGTGAGATCCTAATAGCAGACATGTGCATATCTCCTCCCCCTAAATTTCATCTTTCCTATAAATGGAAACATTGGTAAGCTTAACTCGATCAATAGTGGGTTAGCTGAATTTAAAAACGCCTTGGAAAGAAACGTAGCCGGAGTGATCTCGTCTCGACTTTCTTTATATTAATACAATATGGCGCGTTTCATTTATTTTTCATAATAAATGTCCGAATCGGTGGCACGTATCAAAGGGGAAGCGCAAAAACCCCACAAGTGAGTTCTCAACCTGTATAACGCAACAGACGCGTGCTAACTGACAGTGGCGTGGCGACGGTAAGTGGTGGCCGGTTGATAATATGAATTTTTTGCCCCTTCCCCGCATCATCATCACTGACTTACTTTCTGTAAACTGCGCACGAGGAGCATTATTTTCCTCTCCTTCATCATATTTGATTTTAAAATGTGACTTAAACGCATTAACGTTTTGTCACCATGGCGTAGCGAAAAAAGTGCACCCGGAAAACAATATGACATAAACGCGTTAATGTTTTGTCACCATGGTCCGTGGCGTAGCGGGAGTAAGTGGTGACCGGAAAATAATATGACATAAACGCGTTAACGTTTTGTCACCATCGCCGTTGGCGAAGCGAGAATAAATAACACCCGGAAAATAATATGACATAAACGCATTAACATTTTTTAACCATGGTCAATTTGCGTAGCGTGGATAAGTTACCCCCACGGAAAGTATTTTTTACAAGTCTTCATCAGTGGCTTAACACGCATAAATAGCGCCAGAGAAATGGTATAATTTTT
>BGPR01035302.1:0-16036 GCA_013235015.1 Araneus ventricosus | reverse complement strand
AAAAATCTGATAACTGCACGTACCTCAAACTTTGCAAAAATCTGATAACTGCACGTACCTCAAACTTTGCAAAAATCTGATAACTGCACGTACCTCAAACTTTACAAAAATCTGATAACTGAACGTACAGTCGTCAACGAAATGAACGGAACACCTCTGTAATTCTGGTATATATTATCGCATATTCCCAAAACTAGTGTCGATGTTAATGGCTCAAGAAGACAGGTTTATTGAGATAAAAAAAACTTGATTAACCGAGTTAATTAACAGCTATCTTGGAATTTTCCCATTACTCCTATCAATTTTTTTCGATAAATCGACTCCCCGTCATGAAATTAGCCTCCCCATAAATTTTTATACAGTTGTGATGATAATTTCAAGAGTTATAGGGTTTTGAAAAATGGCGTTTCCCATGTTAAATGAACTTTAGGAACTTTTGGCGATATCTCGGAAAGTATTATATATTTCACAAATTTTTTTTCACTCACTAAAAGAACACTAATTTTTTACATTAAGTCATGAAAAAATTCATTAATAAAAAAATTAAATATTTTTAAAAAGCTTTTAATATGACTGTAAAAAAAGTGAATTGTCACATAGTGAAATTTTTACATGAGAGCAAAGCTGAGACGTTATAATGCCGGTATCCAAAAACTCAAGTGCATATATATAATAGTTTCCGAAATATTTTCAAAAAAGTTCAAATTCCCACTGTTGACATGCAACGCCCACTTTTTGAGGAACCGTAAATTATATTTATTTGAATTTATCGCTCTACTTTTCATGAAGATCGTGTTTCATGTTCTTTTAGTGAGTGAAAATAGTTTTTAGAAATATATATTACTTTCCGAGATATCGTCAAAAGTTCCTAAAATTCATTTAACATGGGAAACGCCATTTTTCAAAACCCTATAACTCTCGAAATTATCATCACAACTGTATAAAAATTTATGGGAAGGCTAATTTCACGACGGGGAGTAGATTCAGCGAAAAAAATTGATAGGCGTAATGGGAAAATTCCGAGATAGCTGTTAATTAACTCGGTTAATCATTTTTTTTATCTGGATAAACCTGTCCTCTTGAGCCATTAACATCGACACTAATTTTGTGATGATGCGGTAATATATACAAGAATTACAGAGGTGTCCTATTCATTTCGTTGACGACTGTACTTCAAACTTTGCATATTCCGAGATTAGACACGCCTTTTCTTAATTGCGTCTTGAACAAAATAGCACTTCTGCCGAACTTACTACTCTCTCCTTAAAGTATTGAATGATGCAATTTGATAATGAAATTATTTTAATCATAAGAAGACAAAAAGTTAATTACAATCAGACAAATCAATTAAAAGAATTAGTTTGAGATAGATGATATTATAACAGTCGCTTTATAGCGAAATTATGTCTGAAAATTGCGACGAACCACTTGTATGCGCAAAGTCCTATTGGTAAGCTGATTTCGATACTAACTAGCTTTTAAAAATGCTGAATGTTCAAACGTGAGTTATCACTCATTTTTCCCTTCTATATAGTCTTTAGTTCAGTATTCTCAATATAGATGTCGTTCTTGCCACTTAGCCACGACTCGAAATCACCAGGTCCATTTAAAACATACTCGTCTACGTGACCCGTCAAAATAGTCCAAATCATAAGAAATCTGACAAAATAGCCCCGACAAATAGCTCCAAGACAAAATAGCCCCGACAAAATAGAGTTTTTTAATGTTATTCAGTATTTGAATTTGAGTTATTTTATCAGGGCTATTTTGTCGGGGCTACTTCGACAGGGGTTATTTTGTCTCGGGCTATTTTGTCGGGCTCTTATGGTTTCGGCTATACTGACGGGGTACCACTCGTCAGCCAATACCTTGTACCTTAATACTATTTGGTAACTGAAAAAAAAATTTTTTAGAACTCACTCATTGCATTTCTCTGCCTACCAGCTCATGAACACGATTTCTCAAAAACAAAACAAGTCAGACAAATGAAATTTGGTATGCGTTTTCACACCAAACATGTAGATGTGTCGAATTTCGGACGAAATCGATCAAAGAGTAGTCTTTCTGTCTGCCTATCCGTGCGCATGTGCACAAGATAACTCAAAAGAACAACAAGATAATTGAATTAAATTTTAAGTACTGTTTTATCAACGTGATTGTAGGTTTTGTACCAAATTTATCAAGCGGTTCACTCATTTTCGGTCAGCCTGTTCATGAGCACGTGAACAAGATAACTCAAATAAGCAATAAGTTAGAGAAATGGAATTCGTTATGCGGCCCAGACACCAAAATTGAAGATGAGCATCAAATTTTTAATCCAATCGGTCATCGGGGAGAGGTCCGAAATGCACATTCGATTCTCTAACAAAAGGGGCTATTTTCTGCATGCAGAAGTGAAAGTCGAGGAGAAAACAACTCCGCTGGTTAAATGCCTCGACCAAAGTAAACAGTCAAGAATTCAATATTTTAAAACTATTTTCTTAGTAAACGATTGTTCAGTATATGAGCCAATTTGTTTCTTCGTGGATAACTTATGAAACACTCAACAGTTACCGCTGTTTCATTTATTAATAATAATAACTTAAGGTATCCGACTGGTTTTAAAATTGTCGTTTTTGATGAAATTATCAAAACAAAATTTTATGACTTAATTTTGTAGCCTGTTTAATAAGCTTTCTAAAACTGTCTCACATTTTACTCTAGTGAATTACAAATGGAGTTGCAGCTGTTTTACTACCGAACTGTAAGCATTATTTTAAGTTGCATGGCAACATTAATTGTGTTTTCTGAGGAATGATATTTTTGAGGAAAACTGTCGACCGTAACAATGATTTCTCAAAACGTTATTCTAGTATTGCTATGAAATTTTTTGAGATTGTTTTCTGTAATATGCTCGATGTTTTCCTCTAAAAACTAAGGTCAATTTTAAAATCAAGTAATATTTTTAAGTGTTTAAATATAAACGAAAAGCATTTTTTACGAAAAATTACCAGTTTAGTAACTATGTTCAGCTATATTTCAAAACTATTTTGAAGTACGAGAAAGATTTTAGAGCATAACACAGATGACTCTCATAAAAATGTTCTCCTACAAGGATTTATGTATATTTAGAATATGATTTTGTCTATGGCTGTTAGCGTAAGACAAATATTTTAGTCATTTTTCTTCAAATTTCTCAGTTTTTTAAAAAAAATCTTATTTTGAAAGCTTAATTTTTCAATATTTTCATAGCTTTAAAACATATGCAGTTGAAAAATAATATTAATATATATATATATATATAAGTTATTTTTCAAAAAAATGCCTCCGAACACAGTCGGATACCTTAAGCGGCATTAATACACGTCTCTGAAATCCCGTCCTTTCTTCGGATTGCAGGATTCCCAAAAACTACAGCAGCACTCCGGAGCTGACTTTCCCAGCTTCGTCCGAGTACGAGACGGTGACCCACTTCAAAAGAAGCCGCAGCCTCAGCGACCTGCACTCCCGGCATTCGGGGCGGCACTCATGGGTAGGATCGAAAGGGTCTGGTGGAAGAGAACACAGGCACAAGAGCAAAGATAAGCCCTTACAGCGACAGCACTCCATACCAGAAGCCTCGAAAGCTGCCCACGGGTAAGTGAGATGGTTCTGGGGAATCTTCTGGTGGTGGTTTGGGATTCACAGGTGCTTACCTGTACCAGGTGTTACCTAGCTAACAAATCAGCCAAACGAAACGTTACTCTTATTTTAGAATATGTAGTTGCGCTGAATTATCACAAGTAATTAATAAGAAAAATTTTGAAATTTCTGGACTCAAATAAGCAATAAGTTAGAGAAATAGAATTTGTTATGCGGCCCAGACACCAAAATTGTAGAGGAGCATCAAATTTTGAATCCAATCGATAATTTAATCGATCAATTAAAATCGATTTCATCCTTGGAGATAGCAAAATTATAATGAAAGTTTGGATGCTTATTTTGTCTCAATTGTTCTTAAGAACTGAGCAAATATCTCCAAGGTAGTGGTAACTTTTCGCCAGTATTCCCTTTTTTGTTTAAGTTAGGCTAGTTAATATCTCTGCCAAGGTCATGTGCTGAACTATAGTGAAGAAAACTTCTATGTACGTCAGCAAATGTTAACCGAAAAGTAAAATAAATGCAGTTAGTAGGATTGCCTGCCGAGAAGGAAAATAATAAATTATAATCCAAGTTTAATATAGACAGCAGCTGAGAGATATTACCAATGTTTATAAAATTTTAAAGACAAAGAGTACATTTTCTTTGAAAATGATTTTTCCCCTCGTAAAAGCATGTTTTGATGATCAAAAGGCAAAGTAAGACATTGAGAAATTAAAATCTATTCAAAAAGCTATTCAATGAGCTGAAAGTTCAGATTAAATAACGGTTTTAGGCGTATCAAAATTGCAAAATAGCTGTTGATATATTTGTGGTCAGTGTTTAACGAATAGTTCAGCCTAACTCTGAAAATGATGGTAATAGATTATGTGTAAATTCTTGTTATTTAATTTTTATTTTTATTAAAGCGTTATGTTTATAAAGCAGGTTGGTAGCAGAACTTAATAGCTTAATGAAAGTATTTAAGTTTCGGATATTTTAGAATCACCCTTAAATATACGAATTTAATTTAAATGCAAAACTGACGCTTTTAATATTAAGAAAACCAACAGAGGTTTTCATTAGGAAAAGATTTTTTATTCTTTATTCGTATAACAGGTTACTTGTAAAATGTAAAAGAATACGTAAATAAACGTAACGAACTATTTTTTAATATTCCTTAACAATAAAATGAGTTTTATCACTAAACTGAAAGGTTTATAAATACTACGTTTTGAGTTATAAAGACTCTTTCTCTCATTAATGATATAGTTTCTGCTAAGCATTTTTATACAAAACTCGTGCTTTTTTACATACAAAAGACATTTCAGTAAAAGAAAGAAATAATTTTGTTTCTTTTCCATTAAAATGACGAAAGAGGTGAAAGGTTTTCAGTACTATTAAGAATAATTTGGAAGAAATGGCACAATTCCTGGTTTTATTAATTTTGATTTTTCTCTCTTTCAGCGACAGATCTGCCACTCCGGAGCCATCGGGACCATCCCTCATCAAACAAAACGGCTCAGACATTTACGCAGAAACCGTGCCAGTGTCGGTCAAGTCCAGTGACAAATCCTCTGGACGAGCTAGTTGTCCTCCCCCGTCGTACCCTCCCCCGCCTCCCCCCGTAGGACAGGTTGTCAAAGTCGATGTATCCCGTGGGGAGTATGCTGACTTGACAACGGGCAGACAGCACAAATCCACGGCCATCATGTCTAGTTTTAGACCCACAGACAGCGCGAAACTGTACGCTTCTCCGGATAACTTCATCACCGTTGGATACAAGAAAGAACACCAGCAGAAATGCGATGCGACCCTCCCGAAGCACGTGAAGGGAGCTGGGTCCAGGTCCCAGTCCTTGCCACCGAAAATGCCTCAAACTTCCACCTCGGTTTCCGGGTCTGCCTCGGGTGGTAGGAGCAGCGCCGCCTCGCTCGATGCCGACAACAGCAGTGGAGATTCTGCGAGCGCGTACGCGCCGTTCAAGGGCTCTCACCGGTCCAGGGACCACACCGGAGACCAGTCTGGCCTTCAGCCGGACCGCAGAGGTACGTTGAGGAAGGTCAAGCACCAAGGGAAGTTTCCTGCTGCTGTGTCGGAATCGGCAAGTCCTAAGCATTATCCCACCTTGTCCCAGGAGCCAGATTTCGACACCAGCGAGGAGGAAGACACGACCTCCGGATTGGAAGCGAAGAGTGGTCTTGTGACCTTCAAAGCAATCGATAGCGAAGTACCGAAAGAACAGGCGGAGGCAAGGCAAGCGTCGGAAGCCGCAAACGCTAACATGACGATGCGCAGGAAGAGGTTGAAGTCGCAAGCGTCCGTTGATTCGGCCAAATTGCAAGCTGAAATTGAAGAGTCACTGAATGAAGAAGATCAAAATCTGAAATCTGCAGATAAAACGGACGGGGTGCCATCGGATGTTGTTTTATCCGAGGAAACAGGCGAAAGAATATTCTTACAGAATGAAAAGGAAAACGCTAACGAAGCCGACAGACCTAAGAAAGTAGCTCCGGTTCCACCACCCAAGAAGTCGGATGAGAGTTCGAGACTCAGAGATAACGCTGATTCTGCACAAGACCGTGAATTGAATTCGAAAGCTATTCGTGAAGCATTTGAGAAGCAGATTCCTTCTTCCGACCAGGAGGCTGCAGCGAAGCCACCTGGTAAGGAGCCCATAGCTTTTAAAGCAACTATAGTCCTCAAACAGACTGAAGTTGTTGGAAAAGACGCGAAAGAAACTCCTTTTAGAATTAAAAACAAGGAACTGATACATCAGCACAGCGCACATGAATTATTGCATCTAAAAAACAAAGACGAAACTTTTAGAAGAGACAATAAAGACGTTACAAATAGGGAAAAATTAGTCAAATCTCCATCGCAAGGTTTTAAAGAAAAACTGAATGACACTTTAGATATGGCAAACCAAAAGATTCTGAATGTGCAGAATGATAATCGAAATAAAATCGATTCCAATTCGAATCAGAAAGTTGCGCCTGCTGTACCAAAGAAACCCAAACAGGATGAAGTCAAGGCCCAAGATGATATTACAGAGACATCAGACAGAATTAAATCACTCCAACTTGAAAATAATAACGAAGAGGGGAATACATCTCCCATTATAGATGCAGCTTCCCGTTCTGTTAAGGAAAATATATACAATTTCGAAAAGAGAAGTAATGAATTGACAACGAAAGCTAATCTTTCTCCACGAAGGAAGAGTGATGTAATAAAAATTACTTTGGTTGGATCACAGCAAAAAGGAAATGAATTAGAAAAAGTTCCACCTGCGCCATCTATGAAAACTTCAAAATCATGTCCGAAAACTTTCGAAGAGGATGTCGATTTAGATGTGGAGAATGCACTCACGACTGCTATGCTACATTCAGACGCGCATAATCAGGTCACGCGGTTTTCAGCCGAAACTCCAACCACTACAATTGCATCTACGAATTTCAATGATGAGTGGAGAAGGCATGATGTAGTTTCACCTGTAAACATTCCACAATATGTAGAAACTGCTGTGAAGAAACCTCCGGATACACCACCAAAAAGTACGATGTCTAGGCGAGTTGACAATTACAGCAAAATTCAAACTCTGGGCCGTAAATCCAGTGAAAGGGATGTAGATTTTCAAGATGTTGAATCTACCTATTTCACAGAGACGATGACTCTAAATAGGCAGAGCCTGGCTAAAAGTGAAGCGGCGAAGTTTCAGCAATATCCAGAATCTCTTCTCCAGGCTGGAAGAGATCACCATCAAACCAGAGTTCCAGTCTTACCTCCAACGACAGCAAGCCCACCGACAACAATGCTGCCAACTTCCAAACATGATTACTCTCAGCAGCACCATAACAGAAACATGCCACCCACGAGTACCGGAGCTTATTTACCGAATGCAAATATGCCCTCCAATCTAGAACAAATACATCTTCCTCCAAACATTCCCTTGGAAGTATCACAAAAAATTATTGCCGAACACATGGCAAATATGAAAAATCGGGAAGTATTCGAAGACCCTCACGATGTCCATCAGCAGATGCAGCAAGTTAGGCCTCCAGGACCTATGTCGGCACAAGCCAGGCTTTTGGACCACCGGCATGTGAAAATAGCAGCCCCGGCTCCTAACAGAGTATCTCCACCAAAAACGCGGGAAGACGACGAGTGTCTCAAACTCTGCCAGCGTGTTGATAAGAGCTTACAACTTATTCGTCTTCAAGTTGATTCGTTAAGGATGGCTGCAGCGAGTGAGCCAGAAGTAATCACGGAACTTGTACCGCCGCCGCCTGAATTCAATTTCGCTGCTCCACCCCACGGCATGGGACCTCAGCAACCACCTCAACCTGTGCATATTGCTCCACCTCCTGAATTTAGTGACGAGTCCCTCGCTAGACAGCGAAGAGCTCAGCAGAACATGATCTCCACCATGGACGCTCCAATAAGCAGGCGCACGGTTCCTCCGGACACCGCAAATTACCCCTATCCGGAACACGTGTACAGAGGTTACCACCCTTCCATGCAGTCTCCTCAAGACCACCCGCACCACATGACCATGCATCACCCTCCACACAACATGATGCCTAATAACATGACGGCTTCACCAACTAAAACTATGACATTATCTCGTAGTGGGTATCCCCCTCATCACGCTATGCCTCCCCACCAGCAAATTCGACACGAGAGTAACTGTAACACTCTTCCGCACCCTGGATCTAGAATGATGATGCCGCCTCAAGCCCTCCAGCAACAGCATGCAATGCCCCATCATCGCCCCCAGCAACCTCCGCAACAGCAGCCGCAGCACCCTTATCCTCAGCAGGGCAGAACCACCAGAGACTCTCCACGAATGATGGGCCCGGGACAGATACCTCCTATACCACAGCACAAAGAGTTCAGGCAAAAGCCGTTGCATCAGTGGAACATGAAAGACGTTTCTGACTGGCTGGAAAGTTTGTTTCTGCCCGAGTACAAAATTACATTTGCTGAAGCTGGTATAACGGGTTCCAAATTAGCTAATATGGACAATAACGATTTGATGGGTCTGGGGGTGAAACAAGCTGGACATAGACTTAATATGGAAAGGTCAATAAAATGGTATCTAAAATAACATAGCGTAAGATTATCGATGCCAAATGTTGTATACTAACTATGTGAAATATGGAACAATTTGCGAATTGCAATATTTTGAAATTTTTAACAAAATGTGAATCCTAGTCACGATGGGAGACAAATGACGATTTCATAAACCGAAATTAAGAGTGGCTTATGCTAAAAAGAAATACTGAAGGTTACAGAAGTATTACCTTTGTATGATTTTCGTAGTAAACATGAATTGAATTTCATATCGCATTCGATCGTAGGAAATGGCAAGAATTAAATGGAAACCGAACACTAAATTGCTTTTCGATGTCTTTTTGTAGTTTTCTTCATGTTCACAATAAAGGATGTCCAACATTTCGTCTTTAACCGTGTTAGAAATATAAAATTTGACAAGCGATGTTTGAAACCTATGAAAAGTTAATAAAATCAGGAAGAATATTGAAAAAGACAGGCATGGAATTTTAAACTTACTACGCACTGTAATCTAAAACACCTCGAATAATTTTCCACGGAATTTAAAGACACCATTATCACATTATTTTGTAATGTAAAAATACAATAAAGAAATTTTAGGGTCAAATTGTAAATAAAAGACATCCTTTATTGCTGTTTATCGTTTATTTCGAGTGAAGCATAAGCAAAAATAAATTAATATTTAGGTACCTACCATTAACAACGAGCATGGCATGAAATCATACTCAATTGCATTTTATTTATCACCTGCTATATCTGTGCTAAGAATGTTTAATATCTTTAAAATAACTTTGGTTGATTCAGGAAACAAAACAGAATCAGATTTTTTTTACCTATTCATGTTTTAGAAATTATAAAAAGATAATTTAGTAATCATATTTGTTCAGTTAAAATCTGCAGTCTTGAGAAAAAATAAACTAGGCAATTAACCATTTTTGATAGACAATGGCTTTTTATTTGTCAACCATTACTAATTGGGAAAATATGCAAGATTAGTTGGTTCGTATGAAAGATATTTTTATCTTTCCGTTCACCTTCCTCAATGTACATGTGTTATCTTCGTGTAAATAGTGACTGTTAATTTATATTATCTTCTTTTTCGATTCTAAGGGATTAAAATCTATGTGCTCAATGATGGGGCTGGTACCCTGTTTTATTGTCTTCGTACAATGTTTCTCAGTTTTACATGTGTAAAAGCCTTACTAATGAAATTTACATGTGTGAAACATCTCGCAAATATTAATACATCATGAGACACTTCAAAGACCAAAGCAAGCTGGAATTTTAACTAGCACAAGATTTATAAATGGTAAAGTAAGAAAACAATTACATTAAACTGTTGAAAATTGTCTTATCAATTTAATTTTATGATGTCAAATTGTTCTTCCTGTTGATTTTGGGAAATGAGGTTAACTGGCTCACTTTCTTGCAATTTACAACACTGGACTTTCTTCTCAAAAACCAGAAGTTAGTCTCATCAAATATGTTAAACAATACAAAAAATTAATTTATAAATTAGCGATTCGTATTATAAAATATAGCTTATTGTCTTTTTTCTGTTCCATTGACTTCACCACTTACCTTGCAAAATTTCTGGATTTTGTGGAATTTAGGAACAATAATTTACATTTCATACAGTTCTTCTACAAGAACATAAAAGAGAGAATTTCTAAGGGGCTCACTTTCTTGCAGTTTACAACACTGGCCTTTCTTCTCAAAAACCAGAAGTTAGTCTCGTCAAATATGTTAAACAATACAAAAAATTAATTTATAAATAAGCGATTCGTATTATAAAACATAGCTTATTGTCTTTTTTTCTGTTCCATTGACTTCACCACTTACCTTGCAAAATTTCTGGATTTTGTGGAATTTAGGAACAATAATTTACATTTCATACCGTTCTTCTACAAGAACATAAAAGAAAGAATTTCCAAGGGGTAAATTTTATTTTTTACCCTTTATGTAGTAGAAGTATATTGTATGTATCCTTTTGCAATAAAACTTGATTTCTCATACCTTTTTAAATTGTAAACAAGTGAACATATGAATCTACTTAACTCATTTAGTGGTTCCTTTTCATGACATTTTAAACTGACCCTATTGACCACAAACCTCATTTAAAAAAACAAGGCAATTTTTATGAAAAACTGTAAACATAATGACAAACCTTCATGCTACACTAAATGTTTTATAAGCATCTTTCTTTTCCGAAGTTCCCAGGGAAAATAATCGATGATCTTCGAAATTGAAGAACTAGGAGTGAAAATAAAAACTTGGTTCGATCCTTTTTTTACTCCAGCATGAATAGGAACACGGGACAAATCATAGACGAAATGCATAAACACTTCTCAATTAATGATGAAGTATCATATGCTCGAGTAACTTGATTTAACATGTAAATCTTTGCAAGCCTTCATTTAAAGGCAACAATAATAATAGCCTAGTAACGCTTCCACATCTACATCTTATAATGAATCTATTCAATATCAAATCAGAATAAATGAAATTAGTCAGTTTTGTTATAAAATACAATTCATTTTCTTAAAAGGAAATCGTGCTTTTTTGTGTAACCTTTATGGTAAAAGATAAGAAAGCTTGTATAATTGAAAGAAATCAAAATTACAAAGGGAAAGTCCAGAAGTGAAACATATCTTTATGATGAAAAAGATATAATAAGCTTCTTCGAAGTAATCGTTATTTACACATTTCCATTTTAAGCTTCCACGAAATATTCGAGACCGAAAAGATTATTTAAGAATATTTAATGAAAATATAGAATTAAAGATTAAACTTTTAGCAATCAGCGATTTAAATTTAAAATTCTTGTTAAATACTTTAACACTTCCGTAAAAGTAATAATCCGCGAGCAACAACTCCAAGTTATCACCAGGAATTCGGCTGGTAAGAAATGAACATCGCCGCAAGCGTATTATTTTGCACTGGTGATAATTGACAGTCATCGTGCCCAGTTTATTCCGCAGATTAGTTTTATGAATTTACCAATATTATAATATTTCTAAAAACATGATTGACAACATACTTTAAACATTCCTTTATATTACAGAAATCGATTTCCCATAATCACAAAATTGACTTTCACTTTAACAGCTACAAAAGATATGTTACTGAAAAGTTTACGACCATTAGAAAAAGGACTTTAGGTGAAAAACATTATGTGAACTACGATTTCATCCGATGCTTTGGTCTTAGTATAAAACACAACGGCTTGTAAATTTAGCTTTTTCCATTCATTTGCTTGACTTTGTGTTTGCGCTGTAAATCTTTAGTACTTTGTGCGCGAGTACATTGTATTGTGTGGGGGGAAAAGCTGTCTGTATATACTTAAAACTACCTTCAACTTCTGTCAGCATATTGCGATAATCTTAAATGGTGCTTTTCTTTTCTTTTATAAATATATAAATATATACATATATACAAAATATAGATTTGAATGAACTTGTTTTTGGAAGTACGATGCTTTGACGTACCTGACATAATTGCTGCTAATGTATTTTAATATAACGCACTCACTATTAACCCTTTTCTAATTTTTCTACATCATAGGTGTAATTTACATTAGGCGAAATTTTAAAATTCACACACACCAAAAATGTGTGCACTTAATTTTCAAATAGAAACAACCAAATAATAATTTTTTCACTATTAATAAACTAATTAAATCACTAACTTCAAACATTATATGTTTCAATTTATAAATAAAATTAATATTATACATAAATCAAATTTATTTAACAGTGAATTAATTCAATATTTTATACGTGGACCCTAGAACACAACGGGTTTAAGCGACATTTTTCTCATTTTAAGTAAATTAAAGTTAAAGTTAGAAAAATTATTTTTGCAATGAATGGAAAGATTAACATTATTTTTGTAATCCAAAATCTTATTCAGGTCTTTGACTTTCAAGATCAGTTATAACCTTTTTTAATTTTTTTAGCTTTAGGCGTTTTTATAATTTTTTTTAAATTGCTGTTTGCACTTACACCCCTTGACTTTCAAGAAGACATCACTTAGATCCCTTGACTTCTGAGCAGAATGGAGAATAAAATAACTGCAGTAGTCTTTACGAAATTAAAATTTGTTTTATTGAAACAAATGTAGGAAAACAGTGAACACACTTTATCTTAAATTTCAGTGTACATTAAATACTTCTTATGTATAACACAATCTAATCATCAGTGTCATTGTCTGCTTCAGATTCTCCCCTTATTCAACTACTGGTGTTGTTGTATTATGGGGCATCCCAACAAAGAATTGATGGTAGATTGGTGGGACAAATTGGAGATGTTCCGTAAGATTTTCATATTTTTTCTTCTTAAGTTTAGCTTTCGTACCAGCTGGCTGAAGAACTGGAAGCCGACCTGATCTGTATGCCACCATCAATGGCGTATTTTGACAATATTTTGACCAGGCGCAAAATTGTTTTGTGGCCTTTACTTTACCAATGTCGTAAATTCGCAGACGGTTTAACACTGCGATGTATGTCGAATAGATTTTGAGGCCCCCTCAGAGTCTCTAGGTACGAGGCGAGCGCCTCTAGCGCCTGTGCGAAAAACCGCCACTGGCCACCATTGATAATTCTTTGAATTGCTCAATACTTCCTGATGTTGTTTTGTAAAAGAGGGTGGTTGTAAATAGTTTTATCTCGTAACCTGAGATTATTCTTTATTTCTTAGTTGGGTGCACAAAACCCAGTGCAAGTCACAAGACAAAACCAGTTAGATATGAAGGGATCCAAGTGACACATAGACCCCTAGTGCTCTAAGGAATGAACTGCATTTGCTAGTTGGCTCCACGCTATTTAACAGCAACTGTCAAGAAATCCACTTAGATTTCTTTACCACTCAAAAGACTGGTATTTTAACCACCAAATTTCGTATCTAACTGGACTTTTTCAAAAATGTCACTTAGACCCCTTGTGTTCTAGGGTCCACATATATTATTCTATGACGTAATCATTAAAATAACCTGCATATAAATGTATCTAAACTTCTCTAATAGCAACAAAATGCTGAATTTTATTGCTTATCTTAATCTAAACCTCTGAATAAATAATACTAGACATCCAGCCTTATTTATTAGTCATAAATTTCATCTTTAACATTCAATTATATCATCATATCTTTGTTCGAAATATTTTGACATATCCCTTAATAAAATACTGAGCTGAAAATGTTGTTCTAAAAAGTAAAGAAAAAACATTTTTTTATTTCTTACATGCACTCTCAGCTATCGCATTTTAAAGCAAAAAAATTTCAGTTTTAAAATCGAAAAGAAAATAATTCTAAGGCAAATGCTATAGAAAATGATGATTTTTGCATATAGTAATGAAAAAATCGAATTTTTTGAATTATTTTTTTTACTTTAATAAGTATGAATTTGATTTTCATTCTGACAATCAAACAGGATAAAGGCTTAACTAATTTAAAGTCAAAGAAATTATTAAAAATTCACAAACTTCGCAATCATTCAAATTTAAAAACATCAAAATTACAAGAAATTAATACCTACAGCTTCCACACTCTGCAATGCAGAGTTTCTGGAAGAAATACAACACACGGAAAAAACCAGAAAAATTGAGAAACGCTTTACTTTCTCTTCTATTTGCCATCACTCTAAAATTCATTTTCTTAAAATATATTAACGATATTTGTACTCGAAGCTCAATGTTGTACAGGAAACATTGCTTGAAGTTTATAAAAATTATGTGACAAAGTGGAAAATGTTTGTATGAATGGCATCTGTTTGTACCTTTATATTTTATCGTCATCAATAATGGCCTGGTATCGTTTATTTGATGAACGGTCATTTTCTACTGATTCGTTAAACAGAACAAAACTTTTCCAACACCAAAAATAAATAAAAACTGCTTATTACTACAGTAAAAGTTCGTTCAATCCTTCACTATCAGTCCTTCCTAGTTTTATTGTATAAAATATTGTCTGGTATAAAAACGTTTTCTTTAGGATTTCTTTTTACATTTTGAGAATCCTTGACATGTATGTACAGTCTTCGAGAAATTCAATTTTAAACCTTTTTGTTTTAATTTATAAACAGTTTGTGTGTTTTGTAGTAAATGCTTCTGTATAAAAAATGAAATGAATGGCAGCGAATAGAAAGTTGTTAATAAATAGTGCACATTTTGCATGAAAATAATACTTGTTGTTGCTTATTTCTTCATTGTCAATTCATAAGCCACACGCAGACATGTAACGTATGGAGGGTCCAGAGTTAATGAGAGATCGTTTCTGAGGGAAAAAAAAGATTTTAAAGTTGATCAGCTGCATTCAAAAAAATAGTGGACATCTAATTACAGATTGAACTATGGACTCGAATCCTTATTATACAGAAAATGCATCATTTCTACGCTACCAAGGCAGCGGTAGTGTAAAATGGAAAAGACATAGACTTAACTTTGGACCTTTGATATATCGCAGCTCATAATTTCTTTCAATAACAAAAGAAAAAAAATTATTCGAGATTATCTCGAATTCAGAATTATTCGAGATTATCTCGAATTCTGAATCGAGATTCGAATTCAGAATTATTCGAGATTATCTCGATCGAATTCTGATCGAGATTATCTCGATCGAATTCTGATCGAGATTATCTCGAATTCTGAATCGAGATTCGAATTCAAAATTATTCGAGATTATCTCGAATCAATTATTCGAGATTATTTCGAATTCAGTAAGTGATTTTTATTTCTAAGAATTTTTTTAAATATTGCTTTCTTTTAAGATATTCGATATTTCTCCTCAAGAGAAATACTAACCATTTCTGAATGAAGCGTATTAATGAGAAACAATAGCTTGCATGGCTTTCGTAAAAACAAGTTAGAAAAATATCACTCCAAGCAAATCCGCAATAAAATGATAACCTTTAAAAGACGTATTTTCGAAATTATTGTTTGGTTAATTTTAACCACAAGCAAAAAGACAGCAATATACAAACAGCAAAAATATATATAAACAGCAACATAGATATTTTCAAAATTTAGCGAAGCATCCAACGAAAGGTCAAGGAGTGTTCTCCGCAAGGTCAGGGGTGTTGGCTTGACCTCCCCCGATAACTAGTAAGAACCTCTGTAAATGTATCTTTCCAACTATAAGACTAAAATTGCTGGGAAGCGACATTATTGGTTCGCAACAATGCAGCGTCCAAATGGATTTGGTGATTGCTCACATCGGAGGGTTACATGAAAACGGTCTTTAAATGTAAAATTAACAAATCAGAAAACTCGTCCATAGCCATTGTGGAATTAATCTGACATAAAAATGAGTTAATGTTTGAAATGAGACTTTCTTTTTTAAATTATCGCTTGGTAAATTTAAAAAATGATTTT
>BGPR01035301.1:0-16037 GCA_013235015.1 Araneus ventricosus | reverse complement strand
AATTAGGATGCTGTATTACTTTCAACAGACGCATACGGTATCAAATATGAACGATTTTCGTGAATACTTCGGCGCCACGATGATACCCCAGGTTTATGAAAATCATAGCTCGTATTGTGGAATATTATCTTCAGAAGTAAACAATTCAAGGCATGAAGAGGCCAGCTTCATCTCCGTCTAAATCCTGTTAAGTATATTTGAGATTCGTTACGGAGAAATGTTAGTGTTATAAGTCCTTTCTTGATCCTTGCACTGCTTAGAGCAGCTTTGAAATAATAATGGTGCTCATTTCCTTTTAACCTTGACCGCACAATCGATAGGAACTCACATCACTGTGTGTATAGTGTATATAGTTGCTCCGGATAATCATTCTCTATTCTGAAAATAGCTTTTCTTTGCCTAATCGGTACATTTAATAATAAACTATGCGCTGCCTACTTTATAATGGCTTCATTAAAATACATGAGCAGCTTTTAAACTGTCGATATTTTTAAAATTTGCTAACAAATAATGCTAAAAAACTTGAAAAACATTTATGTTTAGCTTTCCGTTGATATCTCTTTGTATTCTGATGTAAAATTTAAAAAAATGCAGAGAGAGAGAATTTTTACAGATTTTCAATCATTTCAAGAAATAATTTTCGAAGAAAAGTTTTTCAATACGTTGTTCGTTCATTGAACAATGGTGTATTAAATGTCGTTAAGGTATCTGACTACGTCTAAAAGACGGTTTTGGGTCGAAATTCACAAAAAAATTTTTATGGTTTTACTTTAAAGCCCATTTATTTAGCTTTCTAAATCTGGGTTTATTTTATTTTTACGATGAATAGAAACGGAGATATAGAATTTTTTATAAAGCACGGTAGCTGAAAACGAAACCGGAAGTAGGCTGTTTTCCCTCGTTATACCCAATACGCCGCACTCTGAAGTATAAATGAATTTCCTTTTTATTTATTTCGATTAATTATACACTCTATCTGCAAGTCATGTCAATTTGAATAAGAGTTTGAGTTTCGACAAGCTACTATGAACATTTTTGCCAAAATGCACATTTGTGGAGTTACAAAATTAACATTTTGGGACATCGATAGCTTAATTGTTGTTTAATGATTGATTTTATGGTCTTAAAAGAGTATTTCATGAACTGGGAACAGTTCCTGGCCAACATATACATTGAAATAATATTTTAACCTCAATAACCATAGAATCGTTACTTCTAAGAGATAGTCTTTGGCAGGAACAAAAAAACGCTAGAAAAAAATTACGGACTCTCTGAATGAAAAAATGTGATAAGATTCTGAATAAAGAAGGTATATCCTATAAATATGACAAATTTCAAAAGAAGTTAAATACATATATTTTTAATGAAAAGCAAATTAAAACTTTAAACGCGTTTTTTGGAAAACTTATATTTCGTCAAAAGCCACTTACGCGAAATACGATATCTCAAAACATTATCTATATATTTCCTTGAAATTTTGTATATATGTCGTCTTAAGTATAGTAAAGGCAATGAACTAGACATATAGTTTTGAGATCAATAGTTTTTGATTTAGAGCTGCCTAATGTTGATTATACCTATGCATTTTGTGAAATTTTGAATAAGAGAATACTCGACTGGCCATAACTTTCCTGTAAATGCAAGTATTTCTTAGATCCTAGTTCATTGCCTTCGCCATAGCTGTAAATGTGCTGTGTAGAGAAATAATTTGAATATATGGATTAGAATTTCTGCTAGAGTGTTTTGCTTTTTGCTCTAATTTTACCCTTTTTTTACCTAAATTATCCCATTTTACTGAATCTCAAGTGACATAAAATTTCCTGACTGGTATTAATGGTTGTTTTGAATCATATTGAGTCAGAAAATGAACTGAAATTGCACATTAAAGCGCTTTTTCAAAAATTCGTTCCCGCACGTAGTCAGATACCTTAAGCTGAAGTTTTCTTTTGAACTAAAATTTATCTTCTTAAATCATTAAAATGTAAAAAAAAGTCCAGGAAAGACTCTATCTTACGTGCTTACAACTATAGGCACATAACGAATAATAAAGTACACATGTGAAACTTCCGTATTCGAAATATATTTTTTTGTTAAAGAAATACATATTTCTCCATCATTTTACTGCTGTTCTACGAGGTTCATCCAGAAAGTATTTTTCCCACGGCCAGTAAAATGAAACAAAACATAATTGCCTGGAAAGATTTATTGCGAAAGACACAAAAATGTACAATATTGTCTCACTTTGGTTCCTAGTAATACTCCTCAAGCTCTTTAAAATGACACCAGAATCAACCTCCTAGCTAAACGCGTTTCCATGATACACTATTTATATCCTTACATAAAGCTAATTCATAAGAATCACGCGGATGCTCCAACACTGGTACGATGACGTCACAGACAATACAAATACTATGAGACAAACTCTTAGAGATATGATGTATCCGTGTTGGGGTAAACAATTTTTTTCGCAGTATTACTCTAGTAGTTATTAGCGATTCAAATCTGACGGTATTTTGTCATACAAGAAAGTTCAACCGACTATCACTGTAACGAGCGGAAAGACGTTTTCACGTAAAAAAAATGTCAAATTCACACCAGCATTCAGTGCATGAACCCAAGTCAAACATTTCATGCATTTTGTCACTTCTTTTTCTGCATTTGTTCCTCTCACATTACTTCCCTAGTTTTTTCTTAAATCCAACATTTGATGGCTTTAGTGTCCATTTTCGCTTTGGCGTATTCCATTTCCAATTTATGAGGATTACTAGCGCTGATAAATGTTTTCTGAGCTATTCCTATACTTCAACTTAATAATCTCATTGACTTAAACTGTCCAATGCAGCAACTGTATGTAGTCCAATCTAGACAACTTTTGAGTAACAGCAATAATAAAAATTATCCTAAAACAATTTTAATAAATTTATTATAGGAATTTTCAGCCAAAAACATTTCCAATCTGAAGCTTTAGAACAACGTAAGGGCTTTTTGTCTTTTGCTAAAAAATTATTTCATAATGATACCTAAATCTAAGCCTTGTTCTCTTACTGTACAATACGGTGCATTTTCTAAAATGATTTCACCCACCATGTACATCTATGCAGCACAATTCCTATTTTGGAGACTGATTATTCCATGAATTGGTATGAAACCAGTCCAATCTAAAGGTGGATCAGTTGACGTCTTTCCCTATGTAAAATCTTTTCTTTTATTACAAATCAATTCTTCACATTGTAGAGGGACGAGACTCATGTTTATATGGAATGCCTGTTGAAAATTAATTCAATTTGGACCATTTTATTAGATGGCTAAGACAGTACATTAAAGGTACAAGACATAGGACAGAGAACAACAACGACAGGTACACAGAAGAAAAAAAAGAAGGCATGATGGGAAAACGGATGGCTCTAGTGATAACCGCTACAACATAAATTAAATCCTTATTTTTAAATAAAACTATAATTATTTAATCTTATTCTATTCTCTTCATTGAGTAGATATGAGCGTTACAAGAACACAATCTGTATAAACCACACATACGTGCTTCCTTTCAGAAATTTCAGTTTACTATACTCCTTGTGCAACATTTTTTAATTTTTGTTGTTGCTCAATTTGTTCAATCTCAGTTCTTCGTTACAATATTCATAGAACCCGCAGCTGCGAGAATCCTCAAACAAGTATGAGAAAAATAAAATTTTGTATACGAAACAAAACTGTTTCTGAGCAGTTTTCTCTCAAGAAATAAACACAATATTTCTACGGTCCTTATGACACCAAGATTTAGTTATATTCAAGTCGATAAAATCATAAAATCAAGATTTACCTTTGCAAAAATATTATTTTAAAGTAACTCACTGCATTTTTCAGCCATTTTTTTTCCACAATGAAAACGAATCAGAGACAAAAAAAGGGTCGATTTATAGTATTTCGTTTTAAAACATATGTCCCAGGATTTATTGAAGGCTGGATTTTGCATAAAATCAGGTCGGAACAAAAGCGACTTAATATTTTCTTCCGTTCTTTTTAAATTTTACAATTCATACTCATTACTTGCCTGCTGCTAGGGAAAATGCAGAAGAGGCGAAAATTGTAGTTTGCTCAGAATTCCTTTTATGAAACATTCTCATGACCTGCTAGTTTTGTTTCGGAGAGCAAGATACCGGCGGAAAGTGGAAACAGAATTATAAACGTTATGGGATGGGAATTTTTGAAACAAATTCTTAGTCATGGTTGAAAGAGCCAATCTCATTTAACCTCGAGGTGAGATAAAACTGAGAAAATAAATTCTATTGCTTTCGAAGCAACACATAATTTTGGCGTATTGAATCCGAAAATCTTCTCGCGCCTTGGAAAATAATTTGTTTCGTGAAATCGGATACGAGATTTGTTACTAAAATTTTTCTTACCAATTTCAATTTGCGGCAAGAAAATCATGTAAATTACAAATTCCTGTTGCGAACAATATTACATAAATATAAATTAAATTTAAGGTGAAGGTATAAACCAAAAACATTTGCCTTTTACCACTCAAACATTTATTTGAATAATTTACCAGATTTCCACCGTAGCGTAGAAATAATCTAAGCCGCAGAATCTTCTTTTCTAATGTACATTCGTATTACTCCATCTTCAACATGCATTTAAATAAATTTATGAAAGGAAGTATCAATGCAAAATTAATTCATTTATTTAAGCAGCTAAGCATTTCTCATGAACAGTTGAAGAACAAAAGCAAAGCATTCAGAAAAACTCAAATTGCAAATGCAAGAGTAATTAGATTTAAACCACGAATAATATTTCAAATGCATCTTTGGGAGGCTTTTGCCTTTTAATTTTGAATTTTTTATTAAAGATTCATTTCTCTTTGTTATTAAATAATCATGGGAGAAGAAAATTAACAACAGGATATATAAAGACTTACATTAAGTGTTTTTTCCACCCAACTTAGAAATAAAAGTATTCAAATAACAGTTTGATTTAAAGAAGTATCACAAAACTTAACAAATATTTAACATTATAAAAGTTATATTAAAATAAATATAAAACATATTTCAAGTTATTATATTATTTTATTTTCAATCTCTTTGACTTCTTTGTAGTCAGAAATATAAGTTGGTTATCCACAAGTTATTATATTATATGAAACAGAACTAAAAGTAAAATATCTGTGTGTCAGTCAGCACTCGACTACTAATCCGGCCGTAACCGTGGCCGACTTCATACTGAACAAGGCGGATTTCAGCCGGTTGCTACTTCGAAGGGGGGGGACAGCAGTTGGGCGGAGTGGTCGTCAAAGAGCACCCGCTGGAGATGAGAGATGAAAGAACCTTATATTTCTCTCCCACCACCGATAGTGAGGAGAAAGGGAAACAGGAGGACAGATCCAATTCCAGAGATCAGTGTGCGTAAACTTCCGTATGCAACTGTATAAATTTTTTAGAAACTCTTGAAATTGAGTTTTAAAGCTCCTATAATAATAACTGAAGACAACATTACTCCAAGGAAATATCTTTTTCGAAGATTTCACATAAACTTAGATGGTAGTTCAAGAGATGTACACACAATTAATTGCACATGCATGAATCTACAGAAACACAGATTTTTTCAGGGATGAGTCATAATTGTGTAATTGTGGACGATTTCAAGTAGTACAAAAAACCATAATGTAGAACTTTGTTTTCTTAAATGAGAGTAGCTCAAGTTTTTTTAGAATAGGTAACGGTCACGGCACTACAAATCTCTGCAGCGGGTGACTAGCGCAGAGTATCAGTGGCTGCTGTCTTGGCGGAAGGCACGTCTCCGGTTCAAGACAGATAATTGCTTGGCTCAAAGACGTTTCAGCTTAAGTAACAGGAGTATGATCTCAAACGTTGACATAAGCAATTGGAGCTAAGTCTCCTCGCTGATAACAGCTTCGTCACAGGGGCCGATGGTGTCAACATCTTTCCTATGAAGAACATTTCCTGCTCAACATATTTCTCATGCCCGGTAGGATCTTGCGGAACCGGCAGATTTCGATACTCTATGCGAAAATATGCTGGAATATACACGTTTAAGCCAAACTTTCATTGGAACCAGGATTAATACTCTACTTCTGCACGGTAACGTTTTAATCGCAATAATCTCCTACAGTTGATTTAGAGCGCCATGTGATTACCTATATCAAAGCTTTTGATACTTTTCATTAAAAAAACAAAGTTGCTACGATATAGGGATTTTAAAATTAATTTACAGTAAGGTCAATTTATAACCACACAGTGAATGAGCTGTTTCGAGGTGCATTTGTAATCAAATATGACCTTATCGGATATGTTTTGATTAACGAAAATACAATAATTATTGATGAATTATTTTTTGTATATTAACTAAGTAATGTATTTACACCAAATAATTTGATTTGAAATTTATTTTTAATTTCTGACTTTGTTTTCGTCCAGTGTTTTCCAAACACAATCAAATAGTTCCCTCTTTTTAATTAACTTAAAACCCTGTAAGATTTCATGATTTAGAGGAAACTAATATATGAATATATATTATATAAATATAATATATAAATATTTCATAAATGATGATAATACACGTTTTCATAAATAATAATTGTATAGAAACCAAAACAAGTGAATTATTTTTTAAGCCATATTATACAAATTATTAAACTAATAAAAACACCTCATAAAGAGATTTCATCATGTACTTTTGAAACCCAACTTCTCTATAGTTCTAACCCTATATCTCATTTTGAATTCAAACTCAGCATAATATTCTTTTCCGAATGGATTAAAAATATTTCTTAATTATAAAAAGTTTCGATTCGTTTAAAACAGCACAAGCAATTTTACTTTCGTTGTTTTACATTTACTTAACTTTGCATTAATTTTACGGTTAATAATTGGAATAACCAGCAAAATATCTAAATATAAAATCCCATCACCATGTTTTGTAAATGAGCTCTCAATTAACACAAAAGCAAAGCAAAACATTTTTGTACTTTAGCCACCCTGGTGTTTCTAATAAACAAATATAAAAATTGATGTTGTTTTGCTCTAAGGTCTGAGAATATATTCATACTAGAACAAATGTTTAATTATCTTTTTAGTGCATATTCATTATTTTGTGTTAAAGGCACTGATTTGGTAGAAATAGTATGATCTAGTTAGCAGAATTTTTAAAAAAGCAAACTATTAAGCCAGATATTGTTGTTTAGGACTCAAAAACATGCACTTGCGTTTTGACTGCAGTAATTCAAAGCCTCATTCTTTACTCTGTTAAGATTATGCTGTATCTATAGGCAGAAAGTAGCATTTGCTATTATTAGAGCCATAATTGATAGAACCCAGGGTTTTGAGTTGAAATTCTTAAAGTGTTGAGTCATGGAAGTAATATAACAGTGTCTATACTAGGACGCCGAAGGTTTTAATTTATGTTTTCCATCATTAAAGGACTGTCCAATTTTTAATATGGGGAGTTCCATTTAAGTATTCATTGAAAAAACTTCACCTACCTTTTTATCATCTTGATTTGAGAGATTAACTTTCTAGTCGAGGAGCGACTTTATTCTTCTAGCACTTTTTTACAGCCGGGGTTTATGGAGGAATAAGACATGAATTGGACTCTCTACCTGGGTGGTCTATTTTACCTTGCTATAACCAACCCTAAGGCGCGGAAATGAGCTTTGGTTGGCAATTATAATTGGATCTCCCTGCTTCGCCCATCTCAGAAGTGATTTCAGAGCCACCTCCTCCCAGAAGAAGCCAACCGCCTCACGGTATGCGTCCTTGTTGAGGTGGAATTTTGCAAGACCACCTCAGTTGTGAAGGTTAAGAAATCTCATCTCCATTTCAATACAGTTTTACGTTATTCAAAACATTATATTGTTTATGGAAGCTTGTGTTTACTAAAAAACTCACATTTTACTTGGTCCTTTTCTGTTGGTGTTATAGATCTTACCTTGTCCAGAACTTTCGGCGATACTTATTCTCATAGAAAGCACGCTGAGATCTTATTTGCGAATGCATACTCGCGTCTCATTTCGCATTCATTGCGTTCTACAATGCTTCCGCATCCGTGGCGCACACCGGCTCGTAATTATCGGACAATTCACCGGGCAAACGCACCAGCCATTCTCGCAGCAGGCTCCGTATTTACAGTGCACGTTCTGCAACTAGATCTAGAATGAAACAGTTGGATTAGAAGTTGTGTAGAAAGTTAAACAGTTCATGTATGCAAAACCGTTACATTTACACCACCTTCATCCTCGTGTTTGAACCATTTGGCTCCTCGTTTGGATGGATAGAGCAATTTTATTTCTGGCAATAGATGTGAACTTCCCACAAAGTCCAGATCGGTCCATTGAACCCTGTGAAGGCCTCCCAGATGAGGGGAAGGGGACCCTCCTTCAATATCTTACCCAAGTTGACCCACTTGCCCTTAGCGAAAAGAATGATTCTGCTTGTGCTCCCACTGTGAGGTGTCACACATTTTTCAGGACACATTTTTTTGGGAGCTGAAGTAAAGAACTCCATGTACTCTGTTGCATGCAGAAGCAGGCACATTATAGTAATGTAAAATATATTTGAATGATTAATGCATCATTATCTGCTGAGCAGAGAGCGTGATTCATTGGGTTTATTGTGTATAACATGATCTCTCATTACTATGTCAACAGGCAAACCAAAGATGTTGAATCTGCATGCCATCATTTGGACCACCAGATGATACCTTCTCAATTCATTTTGAAGTCAAATATAAAACAACATTTTCTCCTGATAAGCTTGTGCAGTGAACTTTTTTTCCACAGTAGGACTCAGTTTCCTCCCATTGGGGTCTCAGGAAGCAATTTGATTCACACACTTAAAACACCAATAAAACTTGGGTATGGAATATCCTCTATGTCTCAGTAACTACATATGTTAAAAATATAACTAATCTCTTGTTTAGAGATAAAGGTAACAGCAGAAGTTACAAAAGCAAAATTGAGAATCAGAATTGTAGCTCAGAGAGTACTAGAATGTAAATTTGGCAAAAATACGCATGAATTGGTGACGTGATCCTCTATACCTCTCGTATAGATATACAAACTTATAAGCAATATCTTATTTCAAGAGATGAGACTAACAGCAGAAGTTAAAGAAAATTGAAAATCCAGATTGTAGTTCAGCGAAGCTGCTGAGGTCTAAAGGTGGGCAAAAATAACCATGGATTGGTGACGCGATCCTCATATCTCCAGTAACTACGCTTATCTTAAAAACATGGCAATGTGTATTTCAGAGATAAAGTGTAACAAGTTACAAAAAAATTACTTAAACTTAAGAAACTTTTACGAAACTTCAGAAACAAAGGAGTCACATGAAGTAAGTAGTCCCTTCTTATCCGCGGATGTTTGAAAAAGGAGGCAATACTCAAATCATTTTTTAAAAAAAATGAAAATACATGTAACTAGGACAAAACAAATAATAATGGAAAAGAAACAAACACTGGACAAGAACAAACATAAGAACGGCGAAACGATATAATATAGAAAATAAAATAAATAAATAAATAAATATAATAAGAAAAATAGAAAAAGTCATAAGTAGCCGGAAGTATGTGTCGGTCTAGATTGGTTAGGTGCTCATTGATGTTCCTTCACAGTAAGTTGTTCTCAAAATAACTCAAATTCTTTTGATAAGGTCGAAGTCGGGTTCTTGATAAGTTATTCGTACGAATGTTTTTTCCAACCACTGCAATTTAATTGGCACAGGAGTTTGGAAATGCCAGGAGAGGGTCCTTATTTTGTGGCATAGATACGTGGGTCTCGCTTCTCCCACCCAGTTGTGTGTGTTCGAAAGATTGAAGGTATGAAGAATAAACATTAATCTGTAAGAACATTATCTCTTCTCATTTATCCAACTTCGCTTGTGAGACCCTAAGCAATATTTCGTATGCCCATGCGATTCGTTTTCTCGATTATCTAACTTGTGTGAAATTAGTTACCAATATAGGAAAAATATTGCACTCGGATAATATCTGCTGCACTTGTAATATCTTTGTTATTTTCGGATAAATAAAAACATATATTTTTAAAGCACACTTTTATTATTCTTCACTAAAAAAGTAGATACTAATGAATTCAATTACTTTGATTAATTCATCTATATTTAAATAATTTGGTGGAAAAAACCTTCTGAGTCGCCAACTCAACCACTCGACCGTTTAAAGCAATTTTCATTTGATAGGTTGTAGCGTTTGGAGAAATGTCAAGGGTCACTGCCCCACACCATTCGAACAATTGAAAAACCTCTTCTCCACCATACATTCTCTATAGGCTTTTTTTCGATTTCGTTCAAAAGCTCTCAAGTGGTGGGGGCAGGCGACAATGTATATCAGACTTCTCTTCATTAAAAAGAAATTATCAGGAATCAAAATCATTAATTGAGGGAATGAGGGACAATTAATTCAATATCATAAAAATAGCTGATAATATCATTAATTTAAATTCGCGATAAAATTAATCTTGATCTTCTTGGGGAGGTTTTAAAAAAAAAAAAAAAAAAAAAAAAAAAAAATATATCTTTTATTTATATAAACATTTCAGACAAATCAATTTTATATTCTGAAACTATACTAAAATGACAAAAATTAAATAAAACAACAATTAGCCAATATTTAAATAATAGTATTGGCCTGTTCCTTCAGCGTAATAAGATACAAGACCACTTTGAACGTTGTGCAGTCTGCGCAATGGGTAGTTACTGCAGAAGATCGTTTGTAAAAACGTGCATATATCAGGAAACAGCATTTACTTTTAAAGAATTAGAGTAAGCGTGAGCGAAAGTATTTTCTTTGAAAAAGACTTTTAGTGGTTTGGCGTCACCTTTCGAAATTTGGTCGTTTTTGAGAAAAGAATCAAGAAAATAATCTTTCTACTCACTAGAAAAAATCAGAAAAGGAAAAGATCATGCATTGAAAAACGACACATACCAGATTACCACATTTCGTCGAAGGAATGTTTAATTCCCACTATCATAAAGAAGATAACATTGTTTGTTCTTTCCAAGATAGACAATTGCACCCATTCATTTCTGATATAAATTTGTTTGAAGGTATTCTTTAGATGATGTTTACTAGTAAACTTGAGCTTGATAATTTAATTTGGGATGACTGCAAACTTATTTTCACTCAAATTGTTTAGAAATTCCGGCATTTTTTATTCAAAACGGTAAGTTTGTTCGGAGTGGGTTACGTAGATTCACACATTTTTTTGCAAATATGATATATATTCCTAAAGAATTAAAATCTTCACCAAGCACGTTAATTATCATTATTCTTATTAATCCTCACATAATGTATAATACTAGTGTTATGAATCACATGCCTTCCCCACTCAGAAATGTTTTGCTTTTTATCAATAGCTCAACGACATTCACGATAATACATATAGATATGCAATGACAGATGAGTGGGAGCCTATCAAGAAAATAAGCTGGCTGGCCTACGAAAAGTTAGTTTGAATTATTAGGCCACATAATAGAGACAAATTTGCTTCGTTCTAAACGCACATTCAAAATCATTATTTTTGAAGTTTTTATCAAAAAAAATGTCTAAATATTTCAATGATTATGCATATAATGAGTCAGTTGTTCTCATTGTTAACCACGTAGAAACATTTTTATATTACAGTGATTAACATGTATAACCCTTTGACATGACAGCAGCTGAAACCACAGTTCTATTGTATATGGGTGAATATCTAAAAAATACAATATTAATAAAACAATTTAAATTGGGTATTGTAAGTGCAGCATATCGAGAGAAATATTGCGATGTACAAAATACCGCAAAAATACTAATAAAATTGTTTATTTGTGGAGGAGGTTAAAAATACAAAAATAATGAAGACAACGATAAAGTAAAAAATCGATTGGATGACTTCATCAAGATCATTCATCCATGCAGATTCAAAACTAGAATATATTATTGAAAAAGACTTTAAGGTCAATTTATTCCCTCTAAGACCTAGATTATTCCGAATATTTTGGAAGCAAAGTCATTTGTATCGACAAAGAAGAAACTGAAACGAATCTTTTTTAAGCAAAGTATGGGAAGCAAAATCTTACCTCTTATAAAGTATGGAACAAAAAAGAAAGGACACCATTGCAAAGAAATAATTTTTTCCTATCTCCAAATCAGTGAGGTTTACATATGGATTGGTTGAAATGGCCTCGTTACCTTTTCCCTTTCTTCTCAGTATGGGTGACAGAAAAGCCCATCAGACAAATTGGCTGATACACGGTCCCTCGGTTGAGAATCACCAGGTTTCTCCATAGGCCGTAAAAGAGGGTCTCACACGGATGGAGAACATAAAGGTTGCAATTTTTATCAGGCTTCTTTATAATGCAGACTCTAACTATATGAAATCTGTCATACATGTTTATGCAATTTTACCTTCATACATTTAAACTATTCTTCAATAGGCTATTATGCATACACATATAATGTTTCATAACTTTTCAAATTCGGAAAATATATGTTGGGCACGGTCAGAAATTTCCTTTACTAAACATTGCAACGCGGTGATTTGTTTGATTTTCTATTAACAATTTAACATATTAATGTGTAAAAGCTCCCGAAACTACTTGTTTGCTTTAATTTAATTGTCAATTTAAAATTGTCACGTTTTATTTAAATGATTTACTTCCAGTGCCACATGAACTGTGTCATCTGGTGTCCTATAGAGAAATCCTGTGTATCTTTTAATTAAATACTATTCAAAAGACACCTGTCTTTGAAAAACGATATATTAATTCTTCTTTTGGAAATAATTTAATTTGGTGCAGAGATTATGTTACGTTAACAGAGAAGTGTTAGAACAAAGTTATTGTTAGTAAAGAACAATAACTTAGAACAAAGTTATTAGAAGTGTTAGTGAAATATTAACACTTCTGTGTTCTTTATTCTTACCATTAGCGACTAAATTGTAACTAAAATCAAAGGGATGTTTTGTTTTGAATGAAAACATCATTGCTGTGAAGACTGCAGTCGGAACACAGATCTTTAACTCTTGACCATGAAATTATTATTCATTTTAAAGATTCTGCATATTTTTTTATGAACTCAAAACTAAACATGCCTCTTTCATTTAGCCAGTTTGTATATATTTACGGCTTTGTGTTACGGTTCACCGTCGCGTCTGGCCGAAGATTTTCCAACACTTCCACCTTTAACCGAATGGATTGTAGAAAGTTTTTGGCCAGTTAAAGACGGAGGCGTTGAGATAAACCTCAGACTTTAGCCTAATATAGTAATCCCCTTTCTTTCCAATTTAAAACTGGGTTTACCTTTCATTCTTAATTTGTGACCTAAGTTTAACCGGTTAAAGTGAGAATTACAAAACTCTGGATAAAGCCCGAAGATGTCCCAACTCTTCCCACCTTTTAACGGCTAAACTGGGTCTAACCATACTAGTCGGTTAAAGATGGAGGTGGGATATTTTGAGCTGGCCGCAAAGCCTTGGTACTCCCCTTTAACCAGTTAAACCTAGGTTTACCTTTCATTGCCTTTGGGCAACATATTGTTACAAACATGTGCGGAAAAACTTTCAGCAATGAATCCTTATGGTTGGGAAGAGAGTTTTACTGAGGATAAGTATGAATGACTGGCAGCAGCCCACGTCTGGTTCCTACCACGACCTTGGCGACAAATTTGGCGATATCTTGGCGACAAAATCACCAGTCAAGGTATGGAATCTTCATAATTTCAGTGGAGAGAAGATACGCTTGAATGTATAGAAGATTCATCTGACGTCACGACCTGCCAAGGAGATATATAAGGAGAGCAGCTTGGATGACGGAGGGGTATGTTAATCGGCTGGGATCGCCTTGGGCGCGTCATCTTTGGGTTCTTTTCGCAGTGCAGGCTAGGAAGCTGGTGAGCTGAGCGCTATTCAGAAAGTGCAGCTATTGTGATTACTAGTTGTTGCTGACTGCGCTTATTTGCTAAATGTCAAAGTGCTGAACTCTTATTACCTGTGGTGTTGTCTGTTGTTTCGTACTAAATACTGTTACAAGAACTATTGTTCCTGTACCCACAACCTTGTGTTTTTTCCTGCATTTGTAAATAAACCTTCATTCTTTAGTATCCTGCGTGTTGGACTGTTTGCCTGCCACACCCACAAGAAGAAAGACTTTTGCAACAAATATAATTTTATATTGATCCTTTTAAATATATGGTAAATCTTTACCGAAGATGTCAGCTATTGCGGTCATCACTAAGCTATCATTTATTTTTATTTGACACGTAATTCTCATCTCATCAGTATAGCGTTAAAATAATACCTCGAGTGTCAGTTGAACCACTTATTTAGATATCAGTAATCTCTTCAAACATAGCCCTTTTATAAGGTATAAGTTTTTAAAGAGTACACGCAAAAATATAGCCCTAATCTGATGGTGAAATTAACCATACCTTTCCAAATATCAAGAGAAGGTGAACTTAAGGCTTCTACTAGGTTAATGGCATTCAAAGAGGAGAAGCCGTGGTTTCCTAACACAAGGTGAAAGCAAATTTCGTTGCAAACATTGCATTTGAACTCCTGAATGATTTCTAAGCCAGTTGTCTTGATCTACACCAGCGTATAGAAATAGATATATGATATTATTTCCCATTCCTCAGCTCTTCTGAACAAATCAGTAGGGCTTTCATTTCTTCAATTTGAAAACAAGTTGAAAGAAACTTCCCACTCAAGAAAATTCTATTTCAAATTGTCACAAAAACAAAACAGCACACAGCTGTCTCTTTTGTGAGAAAAAAACGTAGAACATTTTGGATAAAATACATTTTCTTTAGATAATTTTCAAAATTCACTTTATCAGAAACAAAGAATAGAGGTTTGTTTAAAGGAATGCCTTGCACTTGCATCCTCATCTGAATGACAATTTTCCTTAGAACAGGAGGTTGCTATTATTACTTGTGCAACTTGAGGATACATGTAGAAATGAAACTGGTTGTCAAAAGTGGCATTCATGTGATTTCTTTGTTGTTTTCAAAATTTTAACGAAAAAAATTCTTTTTTACAACCTTGCCTGCTGAATCTTTTCTTGTGACTCAGAAAATGCAATTTGAAAATTTGTGTCGTAAATTTAGAAAGTCTGTCTACTTGATTTTAATACTCAAATGGTTCAAGTTCGGATACCAATCCATTAAAAACCCTAAGGCTGGCACTTTGACGATTTTACTTTGGAAGGGTGACAAGGCGATGAATAGACTTTTATTTCATGGAGTTCTTTAATGGGTCATGCTAAGTAAAATGTAGACATCTCCCCTCTCATTTTTTTTCAATCACCCTATTTTGTTGAAATAAACTCATGGTGTATGCATAAAGCTCAGGAGGGGTTCAGAATCGAGGCTAAGAAGGATGGATTTTTTCTCTTTTCTCTACCTTTTTTTATAGATTACAAAGGCTTTGCGGCTAAAGCCAGATTTCCAACATACCTTTAACTAGCTGAAACTTTATCTATCAGTATAGTCGGTTAAAAGTTAAGCGTTGGGAACAAGGCTTTTAGCCGCAAAGCCTTGGTATCATAAAAAAATATTAGAAAATAATAATCGAGATGGAAAGGGTGGTTTAAGGTCAACAATACTCAGAGCGTTCAGTTGAAAGGACCTTTCAGACAGCATTTAGCTAGCGAACCATAGAAAACTAAGACACATGAAACCAAAATAAATCTCATTCCATTTTGATATATCATCGTTCCCGGCCTTGCTTCATTAGAATCTTTGCTGATTTTTTATCATGCTGGGGAAAATAATACTTATGTAGCTTTGCCTTAATTTTCTATAAATGAGTTGAGCTTCTTTCAGTACAATTTTCTATTCTAGGTTTATATTATGACATTGTGCATTTTATTATAAAAAATTCTAAAATGTTGGAGATGAACAGTTCTGAAGCTACTTGAGAGATATTAAAATGCTTTATGGAAATTATAATGCATTTCGGTATTTCTTCTTACAAACATTGTATTTTTCCCTTCTTTAGCGACCTGTAAGACTACAGTGTGAATAAT
>BGPR01035300.1:0-16038 GCA_013235015.1 Araneus ventricosus | reverse complement strand
CTTTAATAGTTTCACAGACAAAGATTGCCTCCATCTTGGATTTCTTTCCCCTGTTTTAGTTTTTCATGAATATCACGAAAACTATTCAATATTCAAGTTACATGTGATTTAACAAATTAAAGAGCGTGCCATTCCATACAAATGGATGCTTTTATTTTTCTTCAAGCTTTAATAATTTTTAAGATAATTGGTCTAAAAGTAGATGTATTTGTAAAAAAATTTAGTTGATAGTCCAGTCAACGAAGGGTTCGTATAAAAACAATAAATCGTATAGTTTTGAAAATTGGTACACTTGTTCGTGAGGGGCTTCTGATGGACGTACTGAAAGTTTCCGCTCCTGGGGGGTGAGCTAGTGCCGCCCTCTTGAATTTCATCCTCTTTTTTCAGTTTTTCTTGAAATCTATTGAGTTTTTAAATTTCAATTTATTTAATAAATTAAAGAGTATAAAATTGCCTTCAGAGGAGTGCTTTTAGTTGCCTTGAAGCTTTAATATTTACGAGATTATTGGTCGCAAAATTTGCCGCTATCTTGGATTTCATCCCCCTTCTTTGTTTCGCTTGAATATCTCATAATCTTTTCAATTTTCAAATTACATGTAATCAGAAAATCAAAGAGCGTGAAATTCCTTACAAACTCACTTTTTTATTTTTGTTTTTGCTTTAATATTTTTCGATATAATGGATTTCAAAATTTGCGACCATCTTGAATTTTATCACCCCCTTTTTTGTTTTTCTTAAATGTCTCAGAACCTATTAAAGCTTGGAAAAAAGCATGCATCGTTAGGAATTTTAAGATCATTATTATTTTTTTACATGTAATTTGAAAATCAAATTGTTATCGAGATATTCAATCAAATCAGAAAAAAGGGGGATAAAATAGAAGATTGCAGCAAATTTCCAGAACCATTATATTAGACACTATTAAAGCGGAAAGAAATATAAAATCATCCACTTGTAGGGAATTTAACGACAATTAATTTTTTGTATTGCATGTAATTGAAAATTAAAGTTTTCGAGATATTCAAGAAAAATTTGAAAAGGGGGATAAAATCGAAGACGGCGGCCAATTTGACATCCATTATCTCGTAAACTTTGAAAGCTAGAAAAAAATTGAAAGCATTTTTCTAGGGGATAATAAATGCTTTTAATTTTCATCTAGCTTTAATAGTTTCTAATCTATTCCCTACCTTTGCAAAACTAGGGTAGGGAATTTTTGCTCTTTAAATTGTAAAATTAATTGTAATTTGAAAACTGAATAGATTTCGAGATATTCAAGAAAAACTACAAAAAGGGGGGTTAATTCCAAGATGGCGGAGCGAGCTCACTTCCCAGGATGGGGGGACTGTTAATATGTTCATCAGAATGCGCCTGAAGAGCATGTGTACCAATTTTCAAACCTATACCCTACCTTTGCTATACGATTTAATGATTTTTTTTCAAACCCTTCGTTGAATGGACTAACAACTAAGATTTGTTACATATTCATACACTTTGAGACAAGTTATCTCAAAAACTCTTAAAGCTCGTAGAAAGATCAAACCATATATTTGTATGGAATGTTACGCTCTTTAATTTGCTGCATCATCATATATCATATGAAATTTGAATATTGAATAATTTTCGAGATATTCAAGAAAAACTAAAAAAAGGGAGAGGAAATCCAAGAGGGCGGAAACCTTTGAGGTCCATTACCTGGGAAACTATTAAAGCTGGAATAAGCATTTATTTATAGGCAATTCTAAGCTCTTTAATTTGTTAAATCAGTTTTGATTTTAAAACTGAAGAATTTCCAGGTATTAAGGAAAAACTAAAAAAAAAGTGATGAAATCGAAGATGGTGCAGCGAGCTCACTCCCCAGGACTGCGTATATTATGTATGTTCATCATAAGCCCTCACGAACACGTGTACCAATTTTCAAAACTGTATGATTTAATCTTTTTTTCACCCGCATTTTGGACCTTTGTTCTAAATAGTGACAAATAGTGTTACCTCAGGTCCTTAAAGACCAACACGCAGTACCAAATATAGTTGCAAACAATCAATGATTTTAAAAAATTTTTAGAATTATTATTTAAAAAAGAAAGTAGAATTAAAACTGGACAAGAAAAAAAATTTTATACAAAAATTAAAAAGAATAACAGAATTTAATTGAAAAAATAAATGAAATTAGAAAAATTACGACAATGTTTAAGATGCGCACCATTGCAGCAGCATAACAAAAAACAGAGAACAAAAGACAGATATACCAATAAAGCCTAAATTAAAAAAAGAAAGTAATACAAGCAATCCTATAGTATTTGAAGTAAACGAAATTCATACAACAAAAACAAGGAATCCATTCTAGTTCACTTTTTCAAGGGCTGTACCAAATATAAGAGCAGCAGATATTTATTTTTCTTACGCTTGAAGATCTATTAACCGAAGCAGATATCTCGAAATTATGCCATTATTTTCCCTTAAGAAGCAAACATATCTAACAAAGTTAACAAAAAAAATTCTAAAGGGGTGGATAAAAACAATCCTTATTATTCTAGGAAAAAAGAAAGCTTCCGTCTTTAAGATAAGAGAAGAAGTTGCACGAAAGATGTAAAAGTTGTAAGCTTTTCTTTTCGTTTCTATTCTTATTTGCCTACTTTTCCCCCCTGAGATGAAAGAAAAAAGAAAAATCAGAGCTTGAAAAGGAAGAAGAAAATGAATCAATAACTAAAAGAGACGCAGTTTGAATACGCAAAGTGACTAGCCATCGAAAGCATCAGCATTTCGCATAGCTGAGCGAAAGTCGTGTGAGAAAAAGCAACCCTTTCTTTGTTCGAATTTAGAGGTGCCAGATTTGCATTTCTTCTAGCCCTAGTTTGTCGCGCGTCCAGCTGATACAGGTATATAACTTTTCTTCTTCCCTTCTTTTCCATCGCTCCTACCAAGGGTTCGCCTTTGCTTCCCCCATTGTTTTATCTGCGTCCATGCTGCATTGAAAGAAATATTTGTAGTTTATTAAAAATTCTATTTCTTTTGTTATCAGCCACTCTGCCTAACAGTGAGTTGATAATTTTGATGAAAATTTGTTAATGGAGGGATCAAACAAAATTATTATCAAAAAAACGTGACGGTTGTGGATCTTCAAAGAGTCACAGTTTCACAGATTTCTCTGAGAAAAATTTTTCATATAAAAAAATACAGTCCGGTTATGCCGGGTTTAAACATTGTTCAAACCACCTTTAATCAGGAAAACCCAGTACCAGCGAAAGTGTTTGCAGCACTGATCGTTTCTGAGCTAGCAAGCTGCCACTGATTTGTTGCCACAAAATATTAGCTACTTTAAAATGTTGTGCAGTCTTAATTTTCTATGCAAGAAAAAAAATCCATTACAAAAAATCCTTCTTAGGAAAGATAAAGTTTGCAAGTAATTCGGAAAAATTAAATTCTTTGTGCTTAGCCTGAAAAGTTATGAAGTTTTAATTTATGAACCTTCTGTTTCGAAGCAAAATGAGAGATATTTGGGGACGGACCTCACAATTTTAAACAGCAGTCAGAGCACTGAGCTGGCACACCCTCTCCAAATTTTCGCACCAATCAGCGTCAGGAAGTTTGAAACTATACGCATGGCTCAACTCGCAACAGGCCCAACTATTTTATATCGCTTTAAAATTTTTTTAAAAATAGTTTTTTAATGATATCCATTTTTATTTCAGTTTCAGCTTTCTCTTTGAATTTAATAATTTTTTTAAAATTTATTATACAACGGCTCATACAGTAGATTTTTATGATTCAATCGCTATTGAAATGTTCGGTTATTTTTTTAGCACTTTGAGAACGGTCGAATGCTTAACGCTACGAGTCTTAACCAACCGGTGTGACATTAGTCCTCAATGGGTATATTATTGACTACCTTTTTAAGATGTAAAAATATTAGTAAATTTAAAAGATATTTTATTTCAAGATTTGCTCACGTATGTTTGTCATTAAGTTAAAGTAAGTTTCTCACATTATGTATTATTTTTATATGATTTTATTAATTAATAAACTGATTTAAAACTTATTCCGAAGTAGCATTATGAAACACCGACGACATTATAAACGAAGCTTTTTAGCATCATTACATTCACGTGATAAAGTTACACAGGATGATAATTATCATAAAAATATTGGAAACAAAAATTATTTTGACCTCTTATAGAATCATTAATTGAAGATTTTTCACAGGGACAGAGGTTCTTAAGTGATTCTTCACGGAAATTTTTTAAAAAAAATCTCTAAGTTTTTAAGTTTCTTTCTTGAATGTGAGCTTGATTATCATTAAATTCCATTAAAAGGAAAGAAAATCATGATATTTAAAATTAACAAATCTTGCTAATTTGTTTTAAGACCTTTTTCAGCAAACGCTAGAAGAGTTTTGGGGATCTCTTAAATTTACATGCACTTCTTTAAGTTTTCGTATAAGCTGTTTCAATGAAATTTGGGAACAAACATTAAAATTTTTTTTCTTTAACAGAGTTTGCTGTTCTTCATAAGAAATGTTTTTCCTCCTTATAATAAAAATGTCCATAGTATAAAATACTTGTTGAATCAACAAACATGATTGTTGATTCAACAAGTATTCAAAATTTTTCTTAATGTTGATTCATTCCGGTTTTCTGGAGGACATTTTATTTCATTGGTAAGCAAGGTTTAGGAGTAAGGTGAGTTACCCGCTTAAAATATGATAATTCGAGTAGAACTAGAATCCTTCTCATCTGAATTATGAAATAAGTGTTTGCATCTTCGAGAAAGGGGGTACTTTTTATTCAATTTATTTTGAGGTTGAAGCTTTTTCAATTATTAGAGTATAGAGAAGTTTTAAAAATAATTTATTTTATCTGAGAACTTTTGCCTGAGACATATTCTCAGCACATTCGTAATTTTCTTCAAAATACATGAATTTAATACATCTAAAGATAGAAGTAAGAAAGCTGATTGGGGCTAAAAGGGATGAAAATGCTGTTAAGCGTTGATAAATATGTATTACAGAATAGCTACATTTAAGATATCTTAAATGGGATAAATAAAATGAGAACTCATCTTTATAAAATTTGACCTATTTTTAATGTCTTCTAGTACTATGGTGCACACGCACCTCTCCGTGACATTATGTTAGAGAACGTATTCTGTAAGTTTCACACAATTTGGTTTTAAGCTCTGAAAATTATAAGCAAAAACATGCGAAAAAATTTTGATTTTTTAAGAAACCATTGTATCTTCCCGAATATTTCTGTCATGTTTAAGAAAATGCATGTAAATATTATGCACAAACATAATCAATGATGAAAATTTCATCTCGTAATCAGCTTCCTTTGAAACTCTACGGATCTAAATTTTTTTCGTTTTCAGCACTTTCTGGTCGGTCCCCTAAATATTCCCGTGATTGCATCTTCACTGTAAAATGTGAGTTCAAACCGAAAAATGTCCTTTACATGTCCGAAATTCTATGATAATCCATGCAGATTTTCGGGAGATATTCGAAAAAATATGCAATCGTTAAAGTTTCCACAGTATATTGGCAACCCACTACACATTAAATGCATTTCATCGCTTAACGAGCAACACCACCTATCTCTTTTTTTGAAATTTCAAAGAGAAAGAAAATTCTCATTTTTTGCAACTAATAACGAATATATTTGAATTTTTTTAACATCTGATATGAATATGAGACCGCATGTTCTTACAAGATGTGAAAAAAGTCAGAAATATTCGTCATTGGTTGCAAATAAATGAGTCCTTTCGTCCTTCTTGAAATTTCAAAAAATTGAGATATGTGTTGATGCTTGTTAAGTGACGATTTGGAGGAAATTCTCCTTAAAAACTTGCCGATTCAGCACTTATATATTCTAACTCCAAAATAAGAAAGACGTTAACGGAAACGTTGTAGTAAGTGAATCTTCAGCACTGAAACAGTTCTACGAAATCCATCTATTATTCTCTCTAATCTGATTCAAAGTCAGAAGAGCAGGCAACGACGGAATTGGACTCATCTCGTTAGCACTGATGCCGGATCAGAGTCCGACATTAAATCTTCAGTTCTCTCAGAGACGTGGCTATGCTCTCTGAGTAAATCATCTGTAAGAGACTACAAAGTTTCAAAAGCGGGGCTGCCCGTAACGTCAATGTCAACGGTACTGAATAGATTCAGAATCCAAGTCTAATTCTATATTTTGGAACTGCTATGGTGACTAAACGCCCTGGATTTGCAGCTCAAGTCCCGGGCCGAAAAAGCGACCAGAATATGAATTAATTTCAATGATAAGCTGACATCATAAAACTATAATTGGATTTGATTTTAAATTTAGTAGATATTCTCAATTTTAAACTTAAATATAATAAAAGTAAATTTCATATAAATTTTATTATTTAAATAAAGTGAACAGATCTGTGATTTTTGATTTTTTTCTGTCTCTCCTAGAAAAACTTTTCCGATCTGTAAAATGCTCTGCATCTGGATTAAATTGCCTAAATAATTCCATTTTAATTTTATTAGCAAAAAGCTCGAATTACACAAATATTCGGTCAGTAGAACCTCCTCCTTTCACGTATATATTCTGTCTTAAATTAGCAAATTTTACTGATGTCCACAACTTCTAATGCTGCATTCATTACAACTTAAAGGTTAATGCAGCATATGCGAATGGTTGTTTACAGACTTTGAATATAGATCAGGTATACATAAATAAGTCATTTTTACAACAGAAATTTAGATATTAACCCTTTGACTCAGATTTTTTTAAATCAATTAATTTTTCTATGCAGACTTTTGAAAAAAATCCAGATTTCTATGCGAATGAAAATAATATGCTCCAAACAAGCCAAATTGATTGATTGGAGTTAATTTTTCTGTGAGCGTATTTTACCAAAGGCTGGGACTTAATAGTTCCAAAGCCAAAAAATATTGCATTTTAATGCCTGAAAAATGATTATTATTAGTTATTGAGAAAACGAATATGTATATATTTACAAGAATTCATCAATATATTGAAAAAAACATGACGGGAGGCTGTCTTCTTTAAACAACCGCTGATGTTAAATGTTTAGGACAACTTTACTCCTGTGACTCTTTTGTTTCTCGAAGTTTCTCTTTGTTACTCGCGATTCTCTTTTGTTTCTCGAAACTTCTCGGATTCTCTTTGTAACTCGAGAAACTCTTTTGTTTCTCGAAGTTACAGGCGATACTCTTGCTTCTGGAAGTTTCTCGTGATTCTTTTTTGTTTCTCTGAAATACTAATGTATGGAAAATTGGCGAAATATAATAAGACTAAGGTTGCAATGAAAATTGCTTCACTTCTTAATAAAATATATTATAATGTCAATTCTTCTGTTATGAATTCTTCAATCGTGCACGGATATGTTACAATTCTGTGTAGGATTGGTCGATGATAAGAAAAGTAAAGTACATAATTTAATAAATGGAGATTAATGTTTCTTGTCAAAGTTGAATCAGTATATGAATTCCACAGAGTACTTGGATAATTTATCGCCACCATATTCAATACATTTCTGTATATTCAAAGAGAATTTAAGTAATTTTGAATCTTACAGGATATTTATTCCCTTTTCAAAGGGAAAATAATTGCTAGCAACAGTTACTAATTTAAAACAGCTAAATAATTTCACATGCCAATTTTCCCATACATTCAAACCCGGATGGCAAATATTTGTAAAATTCAGGCATCTCAATTTCACTAAATTTTTTCTTCAGATCTAAAGATCATTGTATGTTGTGGTTCGAATAATAATGCATAATTGTGATTTTTGAAAAGTAGGCTATGAAATTTTATTAAAAATTTTGTTACATGCTGTTATGTTTGCTTGGCTGCAAAGATAACCATCGTCGGCAACGAGTTTCAAGCCCTTGGTGGGAAAAAGTTGTTTTTTCTATATTCTGAAACTTGTACATACAAAGGAAAATATTATTTAATTACACGTTCGAAATACTATAAGGTATTTCTTTTGTTTTTGCAGCGATACTCATAAGCACTTTGCATGGCCGAACAAATGTTATTTTAATTGAAGCCATTTATGTATATTTAATTTTTGGGAAGAAAGTCTGCACAGCGGCTTTACAATACATCAAACAGTATATAACTTTTATGAATAGGTACCAAATTTTACTTTAAATTCTGAATTAAATAATCGAAGGTGTGAAAAAATATTTAGGCTACATTTCAATACTAATTATTTATTTAAAAATAATATAGCCTTCAAAAGTGTTTTTGTCTGGATAACGAAAATGATGTAGGTATTCTTGGTTTAGATTACAGCATCACCTTCTTCGATGATGACTATCGCTTCAATGTTAGAATAGATTTAGCCTAGTCAGTTCTTGAAAATAATGCAACAATGCTGTTTGTGAGGAGTGAAAATGAAATGTTTTCGAACATCATAATTCGATGGAAGGTTCCCGCTTCCTTATGGCCTACGTTAATTCAGTCGGCTTTATAATGAAGAATAGTGGAATTTCTGAGAATGCTAGTTTTTGTCTAGATAACTCAAGATGAAGTAGGTATTCTTGGTTTACATTACAGCATCACGTTCTTCGACGATGACTATTGCTTGAATATAAGAATAGCCTCGTCATTTCTTGAATATAATGCAAGAAAGCTGTTTGTGAGCAGTGAAAATGAAATTTTTTGTACATCATAATTCCGACGGAAGGTTCCCGCTTCCTTATGACCTACGTTAAATCAGCCGGCTTTCTAATGATGAATAGCGGAATTTCCGAGAATGTTAGGTTTTACATGTTGATGCATCAATCCATCAGAATAAACATTCCTCAATTAAAAAGAAAACAACTATCCCAAATGTAACGCCGTTCTCAAGCTGTTTGAGAGACTGACAATTTGCTCAAGAAATAATTTAAAAAGTAATACTTGAACAAACATGGCTTAAAATCATTTACATCTTATAGATTTTCCAGAAACATTTTCTACATTAAAAAGACGCAGGAAAAAACAAAGCATTCGAATGCGCATTTACATGTTTATAAAAGTATCACCACTATTTGGATACAAAATTTTCCTATATAAGTTTTTTTTTATGCTGTAATGCCCTCTATTAGTACAAACATTTCTTTTATTTAAGTTCGGATATTTATTTCTGAACTGGTAAACGAAAATTACAGATAAAGTTTTTATTATTTGAAGCGTTCAGATGAAATCTGTTAGCTCAATGGATGAAGTTATCTGACAAGAATTTGGAAACGGATGCGAGGGTGAAATTCCAACAATATTACACATTTCTGAAATATTGGACAAATGGGGAAACGATGCTAAAATTAGAGAAAAGTTATACGGCAGCTCATTTAGTATCATAGAAGGGATGGATTTTGAAATTATTTAGTCGGTGAAAAAATAATTTTAATAAACTAATATTTTCCAAAGTTTTAAGTGAAAAACTCCGAATTCTTTCATTTTTTTAAATTATTTAAATTTCCAAAACAAATGTCCCAAAGTACATATCACCTCATCCAAAATATTTTTTTGCCAAGTTTCGTAGCTCTTTCTCCAGAGGTCTGACATCCGTAACGCAAACACACACCTACAGACTCTCGCACGTTCTACTTTCTTATTCAAACATGTGTAAAAAAGACACACCTGTTTTTTACGTAAATTTTGGAGACATCATGATTTGCTTTATTTATTCAATACTTAGCAAAAAAATAATTACGCTTAAATTGATTAATATTGTTAGCTACGTGTCAGGTACTGGACACTTTGTGGTCCGGTTCCTGCAAAATTTTAAATAAATGGAGCCTCGTAATCTTCCCCCTGGAAACTTCCTGTAATCAGGATTAATTATCAAAATGTGAAAGTAATACTAAGCAGAGGTTAAATTTCTAATATTAGATTTTTTTAGTGTCCGATGGGGCAGAGTATGCCTCCAGATGAATATCAACCGATACTTCTTTTGTGGATTCGATAATAGACAGAGAGTATGAAAGTTCATCAAGCATAAGCTCAGAATCCCCGAAGTGAAATCGTAAAAAAATCCGATTGCATTTATGATGTATTGCTGTGTAATGCAAGGATCAAAGTCTGTTGAATGATTGCAGGGACTCCGATTGTAGAACCAATTTAATGTTAATTTGAAAACTTCTTAAAATCATGTTTTAAATCAGCGAAATCCTCTAGCAACACATTTGTAAAAATCTCTAGATTTGATTTGAAATGTATAACATTGTTTTTAGGTTGTTAAAAAATAAAACCCATTGTAGCATTTGGACACTATCGTCCTCTAGAATAATCGTGCTTTCTCACTTATTCTTTCATAACAATTTTTGGAATTTTGCATTTCATCAGATTAATTTAGAAAGGTTTAACTCACATTCCAAGCAACTATTACTACGCATAATTGAATAATATAGATTTTTTATATGTTTTGTAGACATATATACCGCGGATATTCGATAGCTCGGATCTAACGAAACCAAAATAAAATGCAGACCTATTTAAAATTCGATTTAAAGAAACGGTGTCAAAAAATTAATTACAGCGACTTTGGCGTCAAATGAATACCGAGAATTTAAAATCAATTTTGCATAACATCCTTTCTCTTATAAGGCTGTTCTTCTTGGGACCAAATTATTAACTTACCTTTTTTTCTAACCACTCATAGATGGTGCTCCAATAACATTTAATAAACTTACATCGATAGACAGCAGAGGCTCTAATCAGCACAAAGCGGAAGTAGACGATTATATTCCCCTGGATTAAACGATCGCAGCGTCCTCATGTTGTACTCCTGAAATTAGCCACTTTTATCCCGTCTTGTTATGTGAAAAATGCAATGTTCATGCCGTGTTGTCTTCGACGCCTTCGTTATGTTTTCATGGGAATTTTATCGCTAAATATTAAAATTTTTGATATTTCTGCAGTGATTTCATTAAATATTGTTTTTATAATGACATTATGTGCATTATGAAATGAAATGATGGACTTTCTTTGAAAGTTTTAGGTCGTTATTCAAGATTTTTTGAGATGAAAACAATTAAATTCGTTTCCAAAATTATCAAAAATGATTTCAATTAATGAAAACGTAAAAAAATAACTTTCGTTTATTTTTCCTGCAATATAATTTCCATTTTCGTGCTATAGAATTGTATCTGCTCATCGTAATATGAAAATGTAATACTAACGCAACATGCATTATTTCTTGAAATATTCTTCGCATCTTGTGTTTTGGTAGATTTATTGTCCTACATTTGACAAACGGCATCACTACTAGGAATATAAAAGAAAAGAAACCTTATCCAGAATTTCCAATCAACTAACAGGAAACACTCAAGCTTTCTCATACGAAAAAAAAATTTCACAGATAAAGAGAATTAAATTCTTCTCCAGAAAATTATGTTTAATGTACATTTACCTGGAAATTATTCCACATTCGAAATGCAAAAATTCTAGCTTACGTGTATTTATTATATAGCGCAGGCATAATGGAAAAGGGAAAGAGGAACAGATCTTTATAATGTATTTGTTTCAGAGCGACCATTTGGTAACACTGCATTTTGTTCAAGCAGAGTATTACCAAGCTAATACAAGTTGTGTTACAGAAATAAATTAAAAGCTAAAAATTTTTTTCCACTCGTGTACTGCATAATTGTCAAAGAAGGACCTTCGTCGCCAACGTTGCATCCAAAAGTTTGAATCTGCAGCAATCCATCTTGAAAAGAATAATCTCTCTATTGCTTTGCTTGAATTTTTTTTTTCTTTCGGCTTTCATCAATCCATGTTGAACATCTTTTTAGCACCCTTTTAACACCTTTAAAAGGCTTTTTAGAAAGGATTTCGCAATTGATTTTGGCTTGATAAATGATCGGCAAGAGTTTTTAGATTAAAATTTAGAAACTAAAGTTTATTATAACTAAAGGAAAATATGCGACGATATAGTATTTTGTTTTATGTATTCTTTTAAATGGTAGAAATGGATGACATATAGCATGATGGATGGTACACAGATTATAAGGGCCTGATGATACCATTGAGTACAATGATGTAATTTACAATAACGGAGAATATATGAGGAATAGAGAATGGGTGTTGAATTAGTAATTTTCGCACTGATTAATGAAAGTTTAAGTCAGATAAATAAAAAAAATATATGTTACAAGTAACATCATATCCTGTAGAGTTCTTGAACTCCTTAGAATTGTCAGGGGTACCTTCCGACAAGCTGATATTAAAAGTCGGTGTGCCAGTACTATTGATACGTAACCTCGATGTAACGAGACTGCGCACGGTTACAAATTGCACACCTAGGTCCAAACGTCGTGAGAGTGTTTAAAAACGAGAGAGTGTTTTAATTTCACGCATTCCGATAATACCGAAGGATTTGCCATCCAATTTCAAAAGGTAGGCTCAGGGCCAGACACTCAAAGGTGCAGGCGTACATTTGGAAAACCATATTTTCCCCATAGGCAACATATGTGGCGTGTTCACGTGTGTCCAGACCACAAAGCCTCTACATCCGTGCAAAAAACGTAGTATACAAAAGTGTGTTAGCATAGATAAAAAAAATTATCTAACTATAACAGCAAACACTCCTGTTAGTCGTCCAATAATGTATTATTCCCTTTCAACATGTAACGAAACATTTACATTCGTGAATTTAAAAAATTTAATACTTCAAATTCTTCGCACACGAAGTCGCGGGTAACAGCTAGTGATTATATCAAATACCAAAGGGAACTTTTTTCGAAACTATGAAATCAAACCAGTCTTACTTATTCTTAAAAATGCGCGAAAGAACAGATGTAAGTATTTTAATGACAGAACAAGAAATAAATTTATCCTACATAAAAATTACAGAAAATGTTTATAAACTAGAAGCAACTAAAACAAAATTATAACGTAGTGTTAATAATTCTGATTATTGTTTCACACCCACATTTTTAAGTACTACAATACATTTGCAATGCGCTGAATGAACAATATATATTTGTTTTCCTTTCAAGAATTAAAGTTCTCTTACCTAATTTCGAGCAATAATTTCGTACTTCGAAATAATAAAAGTATTTTCATAAATATGTAGTGAGGAGAAACTAATCAAACATACAACTTTAATTTGTAACATTAAGACTCATATAAAAAATTATAAAAATATATGCTCTAATGTAAGTTTTATATATTTTTCTATAAAAAAATCTAAAACATTTCACAGATTCCCACTTTGACTTCCTGCATTTTAAAACTGCAAGAAATTCCCAAAGTTTCCGGAGAATGCTCAAAGAAGGGCCATTTCACAAAGGGTACTCTCGCAAAGTATCCTTTCAAGGCGATAAAGCAACAGAAGTCATCTGCCACTGCCGGCCAATGATGGGTCTACTAGCGTACCCACGGCGAGGAAATAATCACAAAAGGGGAAGGTAATCTTTCGTCGAAACCCTGACAATTTTGAGGGAAATTCTGCTCTTTCGACCTGACAATTTCATTATACATAGCAATATGAATGTTTGCCCACTGGAGGGTTAAACATTGAAATCTTGCATTTTCACTTTCTTTAAATAAATTCAAGAGTCTACTTTTAGAATACGAACTTTTAATTTCGGCATCACTAATAATGATAGTCCTTACAATTTTCAACAAATTTATTATCTATTTGAGAAGTGAAATAGTTAAATTTCGTTCCTTCGGTAATGATACTGCTTATTTTGAATTGATTCTCTAATTGAATTAACTATATTTTATTTATTTACGGGAACGGGTCAGCACCTTATATTGGCGTCTTGTTTTTTAATAAATATAGAAGCAACAAAAAAGTTTGTTTACGCTATCAAATAAGAATTGGGAATCCTGTATTTTAAATAGTCTTTATTTTTTAGACTTGCGATAATCTATCTCCACCTGAAATCATAATCCTCAAAGTCAAAACAAAATATCATTAATCTTTTATACAGTTCCTAATAAAGTTACATGATGAATAAAATTAATATAAAAATAAATGATGTAAAAAAGATATTTAAAAAATTTAACTGATGAGTGAGTTACAATTCAACAACTACAAGTTTTTATAAAAGTTAATAAACATGTATAAAATTTATCTGTTATCTAGAAAGATGTCAAAAGACGTAAACTACACACTAACATGGCAATGAAACCTCGGGTTTCCATTTTAAAATGCAGAAATCAAAGTGGCTAGATTTGTGTATAGAAGCTTGCGGCGTACTATACTTTTAACAAACTCTGGAATGAGACCCCTGGTACTTCTTCTCTGTTTATCTCCTATTCGATGCAAATTGAGTTGGCAATTTTTCTCCAAATTTAACATCATTTCCCATGTTATCCAATAATTTAAATATATGATTATGATAATTGTTATTCCTCCTACCTTTTTTCAAATATCATACGTTCATAGAGCTAAATGATGGCGCTGAAACCTCAAAATCAGAATTTAACCGTACCACTTCGTTTATTTCATAGTCACATCTAAAGTTAAGGACTTCAACTCTAGCCTTTGTATACCAGCCCGGACAAAAAAATACCAAGCTATAAATTAAAGAAAACTAAAATGAACGAAGACTTGACGGTGGCTTTCTGTAGAAAACTATATATAGATAACATTTGAATTAAAATAGTTGTAAAACACCCCAGGAACATTAATAATGTTTTTTTCCAATTTCCTTTAATGTTTAAACTGTTAATAATATAATAGCTCATATCTCTCCGTAACACTCTGACGTCACCAACAATTAAACTCGCGCCATAGAACTTCAAGACGTTAAACAGCATTATTTCATTGTTAGAGAACCTAAATATCAGTAATTTTTAATTTAAAAGAGTAATTGACGTTCAAATTTCAAAGTTAATAGCTCTAAAATAGTGAAATACAATTTGCTATCCATTGATATAAAATTTATCTCGCAATGATCAATAGCTCCCGAGAAATTTTAAATTATATTAATCACATATTTCAAATTCATTTTCGTTTTTCAGTAGAAAGTAGTAACTTACGTCAGTTGTATATCGTGCGCATGATATAGTTTGGACGCCACAATGCATCTAATTATTTAGTGCCATCGTGATTATATAATTTGATAATATTTTTTGGCAAAGTTAAAATTTACGCAAAGACATCTGAAGTACAAGGACAATTGTTAAACAACGAAAAATACTTCACACAGAATATTGTTTACCATGAGGTTTTTTGAATAAAGTAATATGTAAATAAAGCAAATATTTCCTGTCATAATACATATGTTTATTTTATTTGTTTTCAATCAATGTTAAACATTTCTCTCGCATATATATCTATTTAAACATGTCGGATTTGCTCGAATGAAGAGACAATTTGCACCCATCATACCATGACGGGTGATTTTCTAGTGTCTGGATAATGATTATAGGTGTGAATAGTTCTAAAGAAATATTTACTGAATTATTTCGTAAGCAAAATGTCAGTCTTTGAAAGAGTCTTCAATTGGCGTTAACTCTCTAAAAAATGCGCTCTTTTCAACTGATTAATATTCTTGCATTTCATTCCCTTTATTGAAAAACAATATTTTTTAACATGACAGTTTACGAAAAGAAACATTTCGAATTTCACAAAAATTATCATATTAACTTAGTGTCTAAAATGGAGAGTTAGAAAAGCAGTTTCGTTTTAATTTATTTATTAATATTTAAATCTTCATCTGAAATGTCTCAATATTATTCGAAATCATTTGTAGCATGCATAGACTATAATTCTGCATTCAGGTCACTACATTAATTTCGGCTAAAAAATATCAAGGGTAAAGAAAATGCTACAAGACATTTAAATGTTCAGTTAAAAAGCATCCGACTCGTAAAGATATTTTCACGCAATGTAAGTGCTACTTGAACGTTTGCATCTTGCTTCGCCATGATTTTCGAAACATATTATATATGTAACAACTTTATACAACAACGCATAGTATATTTTGAAACAACATAGTAACCTGGAAATGGCCATTTGACAGGGTAGTAGAGCATTCAACCTCGGTGATTATTGGGAGCACAATGTATCTATATTCGAAAACAGATATTTAACAAACTTCAA
>BGPR01035299.1:0-15696 GCA_013235015.1 Araneus ventricosus | reverse complement strand
AAAAAAAAAAAAACAAGGACTATCGTGTATTAACAATCCCTGTTTACAGGCACCTTGAACCCTTTCTAAGACACTTCTCACCAAATTCATAAATTTTTAAATGCGATTTTTAATGTTGGCGTCTCACCAAATGAGACAGAGAAACTTAGATGTTCCAGCTTCTTAAGTGTCTTGACTTGGTAATTAATTATTAATTGATAAAATTAATTAACAAAAAAATGAATGCCATCCTGTAAGTTAAATAAATTTCCTTTCTTAAATTGAGCTCAATCCCATATATTTTATTATACCAATGGTAGGAGAAGAAAAAATAGCCCTTTAAAGCGATAAATACGGTTTGTCAGACTGTTTCTATTATTCTCTTCCCATTACCTTAAGCTTTATTCTTTTCTTCCGAAATGCGCGTCCATTAGTTGGTAATGAATGAACCAATCTGTGCGGTGATCAGTATTGTTCGGGGGGGGAGGGGGGGAGCGAGAGGTTATCTTTGGTTGACTGTCGGGACGAGTGGCAAATACCATCTGCTTTGTTCTGTCCTACTCTGGATGGCGTCCAAGGGCTATTTACAAAGCATAATTAAGGGCCACCTGGTTTTTTGTTTGATGGAACGACCTTCTAACCGTGCCGACACGATACGGACCAACCGTCTCTTTTCCTTGGTTTCGCTCCAGAGGCATATTGTTTCGAGATGACACTTGAAAATCGGTTATTATTATAAAGTGATCTTTCAGCATTTCTTCTTCCTCGTTTTTCCATTTCCCCGAACTTGATCGAGGGGGAAGAAATGGATTATAACCACTAGGGATCGCGGTTATTGAGAAAATAACTGGTTTTCGGTTATTTAGGTTTTTTCACCTGTTAAACTGGCGGTTATAACCACTCAAAATAACCGGTTTTTTGGGGGTGTAGAAAAACAAACCCCATTTGTAGACAAATTTTTTTATTAATATTGTGTTCAGTGGCGAATCCAGGAGAGGAGCTATCGGGCTGCAGCCCCCCCCCCCCCCGAGCTAAACCAAAATTCTTAATTTAATTTAAAATTATTACAATTGTTTGATCTTGATTTTCATTTTTAAAAATAGTAATAAAATCGTGACAACATTGCTTTCTGATTTGACACTGACTGACTGCCTACTTGTGTAGTCATTCCACTTGCACTTGTAGCGCGGTCGAAAACATTTTTTGGCCAATTATTTCATTGTATTTTTTATTAAATTATCGAAAGTATTGTAGTGTTCTTTATTATTATTATTGTCAGGAGAGGAAAGCCTATTAAGTTAAAGTGTTTTGGTTTATATAAGACATGAGGTTTGACATTCGTCACTACGATACAAAATTTTTATGACCTCAGCCCCCCCCCCCGACCCGAATCCTGGATTCGTCACTGATTGTGTTGATCCGTGAGTCGACACCTCTCATCTGAAACAACATCATTCAACGTAGATACTAATCTTTCGGACGCCACAGAACTTCCGACTAAAGATGAATAATTTTTGGCTACAAAAAACAGACTCCGTTTGTAGACAAAATTTTTTATTAATATTGTCTTTACAGGAAATCAATCCATTGACCAATATTTATCTGTTCATAAAGACTCTTTCAGTCATCCGCCAACCAACAGACGCCTCGGGGAAGCGGTTGTCGGTGATTGGCTTAAGACATAAGTTGGTAAATTTTAGTCTATTCGAATATAAAATCGAGCGTATCTTCCGATCCGGTTTTTTTTTTACCCGGTTATTGGATTTTAAAAAAATAACCGGGACAAAAAAATAACTGAAAAAACCGGTTAACCGAAAAAAAAAAAAATCGTTTTTCGTTTAAAACCATCCAATTCCTATAAAGTACTCATTCGCATACTAAAATTCTGTGTATTAGAAAGTTTTTGCTTTTTGATTCTTTGTATATTCTTGTAACGACCAGTAGGGTTTTGATTTCTATCGCTTCATTCACAGCACTTTCTGCAATATGTGTGTTATTCTTACACTAGCTGATATACTCGGCATTGTTCACGGTGAAAATACCTTCATGTCTTGTTTAATGTAGAAAATACTTTTGTATAAATATACACGAACATACATTAGTGATGATATATTTTCGATTTTGTATAAATATATACGACAATACACGAAATCCTCTTTATCGTCTGTAACTTTTTAAAAAAAATTAAAATGAGGATATCAGTTTCACCAAACGATTTTTAAAAATCACCAAAAGCTAATTAAAATATATTTAAAATATCCAATATTTTCATTCGATAGAAATTGCAATACTAAAAATAAAATAATTTTTTTTTATACATGGAGAAATACAGTTTTTAATAAATAAAAATTTATCAATTTGATTAATTGTCATAAACCCTTCCTAATGCTTCATAGTATTTATGAGCAGAAATCGAAGATAATCGATTCGGTACTTTGAATTTCTATGGCGAACAAACTATTTATGAATTTCAATTTTTTCTCTATATAGGTTATGATTCGTGAGAATGCTTGTTTCGATCTATAGAGCCAAAAGATGTTTGTCATTGAGGATTCTATGATCAGTTGTTTTATCCATTATTAGTATTATTCACCTGCAGAAAACTGACTTGATAAAGTTTGCGGTTATGTGTCATCCATTTACGGTTATACAGTCGACGCTCGTTATAACGACCACACATTATAAAGACCATTCCATTATAACGACCAGTGATAAAATCCCCAAGTGTGTTTCACTATGCACTATGTTATTTTGCTTCCGGTATAACGACCGTCCAGTGTCATCTAATCCCAATACAACGTCCGAATTCCCGGTATTTTTCCAAAAAGAGCATGTTTCTAAATGTAAATTACTTTAATTATTGTATTGCCAAGCTTCGTAGATGTAGAGTCTTCAATGTTACGGTTCAACTTTGACGGGGAGGGGGGCCGCGGCAATTACCACTCATTACAGCGCGGAAATTAGAATAACCTAGAATAAAAAAATGTTTCAAGTGCTATTGAGACTTTAAAATGTTTTTTTGAAAGGCAAGAAAATGCAGAACATTATTTATCATCTTTAACTGAAATGGAAAATTATGTTTTGCAAAAATCACATATGCAGAAAAGACAAACAACCATTTCTGATTTTTTCTGTAGAAAATAAATGTTTTGTAAGTTTATAACACCCTTTATTTTCTACTTTAAATTCTGTTTTAGAAATATATTTTTAATTGATAAAATTTTATTTTTAATTCCAATGATAAAAAAATAATTTGAGTATTTAGTTGGAATCTCTAAAAATCGTCTATTTTTTACGGAATTGCTGAGCGTGCATGTGTACATTTTTTAATTATATCCACTATAGCGACCACTCGTTACAAAGACCTTTTGCTGTGGGACGCTGAGGGTCGTTATAACGAGCATCGACTGTTTATCCTCTCGATGTAAAGGAAATTTATACAATTTAGCAATTATTTATCTCGAATGCTATTAGATATAATGGGATAATAACGGCCTATCCGCCACGAGAACTGTCGCCGCCAAATTGCCTAGTTTGAGGCGGTCGCTATAGAAACAGGATATCGAAGGAAGAATCCATTTCTAGTAGGTAGAAGTTCATTCAAATGTGTTCCGCCGCAAACTGGCGCCAAGAATAAAAAAACTCTGACTTCCATTGGATTCCTCCTATTCGAAATGGATCTTCCCTAACATAACCGGTTGCTATAGCGACAGCCATCAACTAGACAATTTAGCGGGCGAACAGACAGTAGACAATGCCATATCTTCTTTGGTTTAGAATGTTCATTATGTCGACTTATCTTGTCAACGATCTTTCATTCATTATAATATTTTCACACTACGTGTAGTGAATTTTTTGTGAAGTCATTAGTATCAACCAAACTATTTTCAAACTGAAATGTAAAAGAAACGTCTATTTTGAATAAGAAGATATAATATTTAGTGAAAACGTACTGTTTGAGTGATTTAAAGTTTTGGTCAAATTTATACTTCTACATTAGGCCTTCAATTCGAATTCGCCCAGATTGCCACTGAAATTATTATGTCCTGTTGCAAGTGATGCATAAGAATCAATTTTACTTTTCTTCAGCTACAGGCTCTGTTTTAAATATGGGTAAGTAGTCAAAAATAAAACACTAGGTATCAAATTAATAAAAATGAGATACTAGCTGATTTATTTGGAAAAGTCTGCTTCCGTTTTTCAGTATGCAAAATTTGAGTGTTTTGTGCCTAACCAAGTCCTTTTAATGAAATTAATTATATATTATTAATAACTTGTAATTATGTTTATAGGCTGGCATATCTATGCATATAAAAGAGCTATTTTTAAGTTTGTATGTTTTATTTTATATTTTTTTTACTCTATGCACGTCTAGACCGTTTGACTTACTGGGACCAAATTTCACACTTCTTTTTATCACTAAATAAAAGTATGAACAATGTAGCTCTTGGTTAGAATAATAATAATACGAATAATAATAATACGGGTGGCGACAGAACCTGGAAATCAGGGAAAAGTCAGGGAAATTAGTAAAACCGTATGAAAATCAGCGAAAATTAATAGTTGCTTGAGTTATTATGTATACATTAGTATCTTATGTCTAGCATTATTTGTAATTGGATTTATAAATGGAATTTTAAAAAAAAACTTATAGTCATTTAAAAAAGCATAAGTTTTTGATTAGAACAATTAATTTCTTATGATTTGTTAAAGAATGAAGATTTGAAGTAATATTTTGGTAGTTTCTCTTGTTTAAATCTTTTCTAAAATATATATGATTAGGTACGTATGATTATAATATTTTTATATTTATGCTGCAACATCTTATTCTGGTACTCATGAAAAGAACACTAATTAGTTATTGAACTGTTTTAAAGTTTTGAGCAGAGATCGTAATAACCTTTACTGTTAATATAATTTAACTTGTGTTGCAAAGAGTAATTTTAATGTTTCTTAGCATTGTTATGAAGTTTTAGAAGCAAAGTATTTTGTTAAAATTTCCAGTATTTTTTACATATAAGAAATGTAATATATTGTTTTAATAGATTATTTTAGGATGTTCATTCCATTTAAAAAAATTAAATTTCATAAATATATATTTTTCATATTAATTAACTGGTAAATGTGTTTTTAATAACGTATATTGTACACATACAGTGATTCTGAGTAGGGAGAAAGCCAGGAAACTAATATAATTAGTAGACGCAAATCAGGGGAATGTTGTAAGTTTAGTCAGGGAAATCGGGGAAAAGTTAGGGAATTGTTTTTCACAGTTTCTGTAACCACCCTGTAATAACAAAAAGCATACATGTATTTCAAGATTAGAATTCCAAACTGAATGAAAATATTTCAAAAATTGACAACTCCGGTCCTAGATCTGCATTAGTAAGCATTCTATTGAAAATTTTGTCATAAGTGTTAATTGCAAACGATATTATTGAAAATTATTGTCTTATGTTTATTTTTCCCCCTATGTGTTAAAGTTTGTTTTTATTATTTTTATCTGTATTATTTTTGTAACTAAGTTGTGGCAATAGCAGAATATTATTCTGTTTAGTGATAAAACTTAGTTTCATAATCAATCATATTATTAATAGTTCGATGTGCTTTCATACGCTGCAATAAATTTGTTTTATTGCACAAGTTGGAGTAATTTATATGAGATATACTGTTTTAACGTAGGACTACGTTCCTCCCATTTGGGTCTCAAGAAGGAAATTGATTCACATGCCAAAATGCCACAAAACACGGTGTGGGAGGTCCTCTATATCTCGGTAACTGCATATGTTAAAAACATATCTAATGTCTTATTTTAGAGGTAAAGGGTAACAGCAGAAGTTAGAAAAAAAAAAAAATTGAAAATCGGAATTATAGTTCAGCGACTACTGAGTCGCAAATTTGGGCAAAAATACGCATTAATTGTTGACGCAATCCTCTATATCTCGGTAACTACATATGTTAAAAATATAACTAATGTCTTATTTTAGAGATAAAGGGTAACAAGAGAAGTTACAAAAAAAACTTAAAAACTTGCGGGAAACTTCGAGAAACAAAAGAGTCACCCGAGTAAAGTAGTCCTACGCCTTTGACATCAGCGGCTGTTTGAAAAGACAGCCTTCCGTCATTTTTTTTTTTTTTTGCATATTCACTGACAGAAATATTTAACGCATTCCTTCAAAACACTCATTTCTTTCGTTGTTAAATATTAAATAAAATCGGCTCTAGTCAGAAAGAAAAAAATAATTTTCTGAAAAGCTAAATAAATTACACTAAATTAACGCCCGAACTGGTTGAATTGTAAGTTATTATAATATAATTGTTAAAACTTTTAATAAAGAGATCGGCATAAATTTATATATAGAGTTAAAAATGAGCTATTGCTCATGAATGAGATTCAGTTATGGACACATTTATGGTGATGATTAAAAATTATTGTGAAAAGCTAAAAAAAAAATTGAAATATGTGTATTCAAATGCGCACTCATATTCAAAATAAATAATAAGTAATGGAACTTTTAAACTCTATATTGGAGGAAAAACAAAACTACCAGATTTATTCACTAATAGATTCTCTCTCAAGATTTGAGACCTTATTATACTTGATATACATATTTATACAAACACATTGCTAATATAATAGCCCAGATCTGTCTCTCACTGATCCGGTAACGTTCTGACGTCACCAACAATAAAATTCGCGCCATAGCACTGCGAGACGTTAAATAGCATGCATTATTTTATTGCTAGAGCACCTAAATTTCAGTAATTTTAAATTTAAAAAAGTAATTGTCGTTCTAATTTCGAATTTAATAGCTCTAAAATAGTGAAATACAATTTTCTATCGATTGATATAAAACTTATCTCGCTATGATCAATAGTTCCCTAGAAATTTTAAATTATATTAATCATATCTTTCAAATTAATCTGTTTTTTTAATAGAAAGTAGTAAATCACGTCTATCATGCACGTGAAATAGTTTGAACGCCACGATGCATCTCATTATTTATTGCAATCGTGATGATATAATTTGATACTATTTTTTGGCAACGTTTGACAAGCAGAGAAGTACTTTGTTTTGATTAGAATTTCGAAACAGAATTCCTTTGAAATTTTAACTTTCGACTTACGTTTGACAAGCTGAGAATTTCATGGTTATTGAATTGTTATGTACATATTTTGTATATATTTTTTTACTATAATTAATACTTTACAATCATGAATTAGTTTACTATATTTTTTGCGATGAATACCGACGAAGAACCCATCGCAAATAGACGGCGAATGACAAAGGAAAGGAAAGCAAGATGGTTAGCGAGGTATATATATATATCTATTTAAACACGTCAAATTTGACGGGAAATCTCTCGAATGAAGAGGCAATTTGCGACGGGTGATTTTCTAGTATTTATAGAAACATCCTTTTCTTCGATTTATTTCATTCAGGAACATTAACGGAGTGTAACATACGAGATTGTCATTAATTTTCAAAATAACATTAATTATTTGTTTCTGGATCTCCGTTACAAAACTGTAGCAATCATGCATATTTTAATCAAAATTGATTAAATCGCACCTTACCATCAATCACGAATTCGGAAGTATCGTTTTGGAAGTAAAGTGGTTTTAAGAAAAAGTAGGAGTTACTTACCTAGGCCGAATCATTGCTACCGTTGTATATTCCAGCGATTTATCCTATTTATGCAAATTCAGCCTGTATTTTCCGATGTCGAAAACACACAAGAAGTAATATATCCGCTTTCGAATTCACACAGAATCGAATCACCTCCAGCGGGCCGATCCCTTATGCGAGCTGCATCGACTGGAGGCAAAGATCGTTTGGCACCCCAAAAATACCACCCAACTCCTCTCGACAGTCCTGCCCTTGTTTTTGTTTCTGCGTTATTTCGAGCGATTCTGCCTCAAAAAGCAGCAGCCTCGCGTCCTTCCGTATCGCTACCGCCGAATGTGTCGAGAAGTGACTCAAAACCTTCCAGGGAACAAAGGACTCTTAATTTCATTTGTTTCCCTCCTTGCTTGTTTGTTGGATGTTGGCAAGTGGACTTCCTACTGTTCGGGCCTGCTTTCTTTTTCACTGTTACGTTCACTGTTTCTAGTTGTAAGTGTTTCTTTCACCCAGCGCTCGTAGTGAATCTCTTCTGGGAATTGGAATGGCTCGTGGCTAATTATTTTGGGTGCTCGCGTGCGCTCATTATAAAATACTGTGTTCGCTGAAAAAAATAAGAATCGTACCATCGAGATGGATATCAGAAGACTAGAAAATCACCCGTCATGGGATGACGGGTGCAGATTGCCTCTTCATTCGACAGATTTCCTGTCAAATTTGATTATAATAGTTCCCGAGAAATTTTAAATTATATTAATCATATATTTCAAATTAATTTCCAGTTTTTTTAATAGAAAGTAGTAAATTACGTCAGTGGTATATCATCCGCGTGATATAGTTTGGACGCCACGATGCATCTCACTATTTATTGCAATCGTGATGATATAATTTGATAATATTTTTTGGCAACGTTAAAATTTACACAAAGACATCTGAAGTGCAAGGAAAATTGTTAAACAACCAAAAATACTTCACACGGAATTGTTGTTTACCAAAAGGTTTTCTGAATAAAGAAATATGTAAATAAAAAAATATATATTTCCTGCCATAAAACGTGATTATTTTATTTGTTTTCAATCAGTGTTAAACATTTCTCTCACATATACAGTAGAGCCCCGCTAATCCGAACTAATTGACACCGGTGCCTGTGCGGATTACAAAAAATTCGGATTACCCGAAATTCCGATAAAAATAGAAAAGAAAAAGATGCGTGCTAAAAAAATGTAAGTTTTAAGTGCTCAGTACTATTATCTCTTGAATTCTTTTATTCAAAAGCAATAGAAAGCGAATATGTCTCCCCTTTTCATTAGAATAATGGATGTGCTCCTGTACGAAGTGACCTTATCTGACGGCGAATTGCATTAGTTTCTTCAATGTGTACAAAATTATGCATGCTGAAATAGTACTTTTTTATTTTTAGGATGTATATTTAAATCTTTTCAGGTAATCTTTACAATTACATATAATTTTCGAAAATAAAATCGGTTCGGATTAACCGGAATTTCGGATTAGCGGGGTTCTACTGTCTATGTGAGAGAAATGTTTAACACTGATTGAAAACAAATAAAATAATCACGTTTTATGGCAGGAAATATATATTTTTTTATTTACATATTTCTTTATTCAGAAAACCTTTTGTTAAACAACAATTCCGTGTGAAGTATTTTTGGTTGTTTAACAATTTTCCTTGCACTTCAGATGTCTTTGTGTAAATTTTAACGTTGCCAAAAAATAGTATAAAATTATATCATCACGATTGCAATAAATAATGAGATGCATCGTGGCGTCCAAACTATATCACGCGGATGATATACCACTGACGTAATTCACTACTTTCTATTAAAAAAACTGGAAAATTAATTTGAAATATATGATTAATATAATTTAAAATTTCTCGGGAACTATTGATCATTGCGAGATAAATTTTATATCAATCGATAGCAAATTTTATTTCACTATTTTAGAGCTCTTAAATTTGAAATTAGAACGGCAATTACTCTTTTAAATTTAAAATGACTGAAATTTAGGTTCTCTAATAATGAAATAATACTGTTTAACGTCTCGCAGTGCTATGGCGCGAGTTTTATTGTTGGTGACGTCAGAACGTTACCGAGAGACAGATCTGGGTTATTATATTAGTAATGCATTGCGTCTTATTTTCAGTGGATGTCTTCTTTTTTTGTTTTATTCTTCATTTATTCGTGATAATTTATTCACCATCAAATATTATTTATTTACTAGCATATTACTTAGTGTTGCCCGGTCATTTTCGTATTAAAACCTTGTGATGGAGAGGAAATAAAAAATTTTAATAATTATCGTAGAATTTCATTAATGTTTTTATTGATGGAATGCTATTTAAAATTTAACAAAATAATTTACAAATTATAAAATCAATAATTTTATTTCATTTAATATGACAATGTTTAAATAAAACGGTGTGTGCGAACTGAAAGTATATTAACATGAGAACATGGCAATGGTTGTGAGTGTCAGAAAGCAAGGTAAAATCATTTTCTGATGAAAAAATAATTAGAGAGGGAAAGAGAGTGAGAATTAAATGTGACTAACATATTATTGCAATACTTGTTTGTAAACTACATTCCTAGTTTCCCCATCAGGTGCAAAAATAAATAAATTTTTTTGCGAACCCACTCTTCAGCATGCAACATAAAGTTGCCCATGTGAAAAATATGATGATCTTAAAAATGGGTCGATGCAGGCGAAAATTGTGCGGCCCCTTCACAAAATTCAAATTCATAAAAACGACCCCTTCACAAAATTCAAATTCGTAAAAACGACCCCTTCACAATATTGAAATTCGTAAAAACGGTCCTTTTCCAAAATTTCATTTTATAAAAATGATCTCTTTTTAAAATTTTTCCACCTACAAACCACGATTCTCAAAATTTTTCCCAGTATTAGGTATCCTTGCTCTTCTATATCAAATCGATTTTAAAAGTGAAGATGCATTTCTGCATAATTACGTGTTTTGTTAACAGAAAGTTCCAATGTTTCACCATACTTTTAACAACAAACCACTATTTTTTTTTTTAATCTGACTACTTTTTTTAAAAGTTTTTGAATGAGGCATTGCACAAAATATATATACGAGTATTTTTTTTTTTTCAGTTTTATATCAAATTACTGCATATATTTGGTTCAATGAAACACTTTTGATATTAAACGTAAAATATCGAAATGTGACTGCTAAAATTGAAGGTTTTACATGATAAAAAAATTTTCACAAAAATATTTTTATTTTTCACAAAAATATTTTTTTTCCCCGCGAAAATGGGTCCCTAAAAAAAACCTGGATCGATCCCTGTCTTAAATCAACTCCGCAAAAAAGAATAGACTGCCCCTATGACTTGATGATCGTCATGAAAAACGCAAGTCTCACTGGCAGCTGTAGTCTCTTGCAATTAAATGAGAGATATCCATAGAATAAAGACTGTTTCACCTTTTCCCTTTCCTGTCAAGATGGTAGCTTCTATCACATTGGGCAACGTTTTCTTCACACAAAGCATTGCTCAAAGAGAATTATTAAATATTTTAACAATTATCATTTTGTTGACATTCTGCGTAAAATAAATTTCAAATAAACAAAACTAGGACAGTTAAACCTGTGTATAACAATACCGTTTGTAACGATAAATCAACCTTCAGCGAAATTTTCTTGGCGCCAAATCTGGTACTAAATTTCAACAAAAAATTGCCAAGCGAATCATTCGGCCTATTTGTTACGTGAACTGTCGAGACTTGGCCACGCCCTACCCTGAGAAACTGTGTTAGGGCTTATTTACCCCTCCTATACTTCAAGTGGGTTAATGAGGAGCATGTGTACCAAATTTCATCGGAATCCCATAAGGCGTTGGTAAGTGATGCTGGAACAAACATGCATACGTTGAGTTTTATATATACAGTATACTCTCTATTATCCGTGCTCATTCCGGACTCACAAAAAAATTTAAAGAGAAACATTTTCACGCTTATCATGCATGTAAAATTGACGTTGATGTTCGATCGAGAGATTCATTCCGTGAAACTAGTGAGCCGTGACGGCTGAGGCTAAAGAATAGATTTTTTCTTTCTTCCTCCATATGCAATCTCTACCGGTTCAACCCCTAATTTTCGGAGAATTGAATCATCCACTTCCTGCTAGCTCATTCTTGTACGGGCGCGCTTCACCCTGACACGTCATTCTTTAACTTCTTCGTCCTCGTTCACTTTCGCACGTGTTCCTTTAGTTTTTGCTTCTTGTTTATCGTCAGTTAGTAGCGTGAGATTTTTTACTGGTAAAAATGAGTGGTGTGAAACGAAAAAGAAACGTTTTAAATGTTAAACAAAAAATTAGAAATCCTTCAAAAACTTGATAATGGAGAATCAGCTAGTACTGGTGCAGAAGATGTACTAAATGAGGGAAATACAATTTCTCATTCTGCTGCTCTACAATCTGCGGAAACTTTGTTAGATTATATGGGACAAAGAGGATTTGATTACGGCGACATTACTGCGATTCGTAAAATATGTGTCGATATACGACAAGAGATGAACAAACAGCAGAAGCAAAGACGCATTGCAGATTTTTTGAAGCAGTAAATATTAAAAGGAAAAGGAAAATTTCTAGATACAGCATGCAAATGTAAGTAATTTTTATATTTTTGTACTAATGTTGATTTTTTTCTTTAATAAAAAGGAGTTTTCGGATTATCCGTGTCTTTCTATTGTCCGTGCGATCCCTCCCGGTGATTAACCCGGATAATCGGGAGTGCACTGTATAAATATTTAATCAGATATTAACAACAGTATATAGTTTGAATTTCTCAAACTCTCTCTCTAAATTTATAGTATTCTCATATGCAAAGTATGCATAGAAAACTTTTAATCGTGTAGAAAATTCGATCTAGTGACATGATGATTCTCCACGTTTTAAACATTCCGGAGTCTGAACATAACATTTTTGAATTACGTTTGTATTGTAAGGTTTCCTTCCCGCGAGCAACGTTCCCATGAGAAAAAGAGTGCCGCCACTTTTGATATTGGCGGTAAACAGCAGGACAGTTGCACTTGGACATCGCTAACGAGAGGGAGGCAAAAGAAAGGACCACACAGAGGACCGCCACAATGCGGAGGAATCCATCACTGTCAGCGAACACATTAGCGGTACCCTTTGGTGTCATCCCTGAATAGGCCGGTGGTGGCGAAAACTCAAGAACCTTCCCATGATCGGGGTTGACCACTAGGAAGGGAGCTGTTGGTCAACCAGAGTACCATTGTCCAGTGAAGGAAAAGATAGGCGGAGCTCCACTCCCTGAAGGGGTGAATAAAAACTGATGTTCGAGGAGAGACGGGAGAGAATCGAATTAGGCGTCTCGAACGAGGTTTCAGGCTCCGGAGGATCGAAGAGAGCTGTGTGATCAGCGGATTGAAAGTCCCGACTGAAGTCGGACTTTGGTAGGCAACCCCGAGGAATCGGCATCCCCGAACTCTCGGCTCATGAACTTGCGAGCACTCTTGGTAGTCTCGTGGTTCGGAATTACATTGATAGGTGGAAGCTAACCATCCTGTGAATACAATTATTTAGGGACTAAATGCCATGGAACTTTGACGTTCTAGAACTATGATGTTACTGATTTGTAAATAATCATATTTAACCAAGACTTCTCTGCGAGAAGTGTCTATTAATTATTGCTGTAGTAATAAAAGTATTTAGGCCAACCTTAGCTTGAATTTATTTGGTCACACCTAGGCCAAGACATTACAGCAAGTCTGTCTGTATATATGCGTGCACAATAATTCAAAACCGCAACCTGCTAGTTGGATGAAATTTGGCATGTACGCCAAAATTGTTGATCTGTATCCAATTTTTGACAACTTCCGTCAATAGTCAAATTTTCCGTCATTTTTTTCCCCCTGCGTATATCTACTAATAATAAAGGAGAATGTGTGTGTGTGTCCGTGTGTTGGTCCTCTACAGGGCAGGCCGATAGGCCAGGAGCTACAAAATTTGGCACAAACATACTTTGGAGGGTGAGAATGTGCGCCTCAGAGCCCTTTTTTCAAAATTTTAATTAATTAAAAATTAACCGAAATTTTGGCGTTTTTTCTTAATAACTTCCGAAAATATAACAACATAAAAATGATTTTTACGCCATCTGAAAGTGAAAGAAATTACCTTTTCAATGATATCAATTAAGTTGCCGTACAATTTTTTCTCTAATTTTATTGAATTTTTAAAAATATTTTTTGGCATAATTCATAACAATACTTTTCATTGTTGCAACGCAACTCTAACCGTTTTCATTGTTTAAACAAATATTTAGTTGCATATTTCTCTTTCATTGTTGTAATCTGAAATAATATCCTAATACATTTTGCTTTCATATTTTATTTCTTCAAAATTTTTGCGAAATCTGTAAACCAAGCTCTCCGAGATATTGCTTTGCTTACTTTAAAAAATATATCCATTAAGCTGAATGGTTATGGTTGCTATGTTTGCATTCTTTTCTCAGCATGATTTAATCCAGCTAGCATGCCGTTGGCCAAAAAAATGTGATACATCATTTTAATGTTGAAATTAAATGCATATTTTAAACGAATGAACGTGAAGATATTGCCGCCAACGTGGAATTAGAGATTACATGACATGGTCAGTTATTTGACTCCATTCGTAACATTTATGTAGACAATGAACAGAAAAGGTCCAAGGTCATTAATAGAATATAAGTTAAATATCGACCACAATGAAGTTTAAAATTGCGTTGTTAAGAGAACCATGAATATAAAATGATGCAAGATTTAATTGAAATCGTATTCCCGGCGAATAAGCTGGTCGCCGAAAGCGGCCAGTTATGAAATAAAGTTAACAATGCTTGCAGCTCAATATTTAGAAAGATTTTTTTAGCCGATGAATTACATACATTTCACTTTATTGAATTTATTTTTCTGCTTGTTGCTATTCCCAGTCCAGGGGAAAAAAATTTAGTACGCGCTTTTAGTCATTGCTTGTATTCACTTTAACATTCCGATCAGTGAAAACTTTACGTTTATTTGTGTACATATTCTCACGTGTGGGATTTGAAATGAATTTTTTAATATATTGAAAAAGTCAGAAAAGAAATTATTTTGCCAGTAAAAAATTTGCCATCATTGATTTTTTTTTTTTTTTTAACCACCACCACCCAGCGAAGCGAGGTCTGTGTTTCAACTCGACCGTTCAGCATTTTGTCTGTCTGCAAATTTGTTTGTTACGCAGTCACGATCACACGCGTTGTTCGACTGTCTTCGAATTTGGTATGAATGTTCTTTGAGGTCATAAAAAACGACTTGTATGCAAGGATTTTTATTTTTTGATACTGTTTCAAGATGGGGGCCGTTTTAAACGTATGAGTGTTTTCATGAATTAATGCCGAGGCTGGCTGCGTATTCCGCGAGTTGGAAGGAAGTCTATTTTCTGGTGCATCTTGTGATTTTCACAGGCTAATGTGTTCACTTAGTACTTTTATAGCGTTGGATCATATTACACTAATAACGCTTTGCATATAAATAACTAGCAGTACGCGCACGGCGTTGCCCGTGGAATCAGGACTTTAACAAAATGAAAAGAAAAAAAAAAGAACCGCCCACAATGACATGAAAAAGTTTTGAAAACAAAATCAAAACAAGATACACATTTTTTGATTTTCCTGCTTATTTTTTTTTCACGCTACAGTACAGAGTACGTTAATCCAAAACAATATTACAAAATTGGAACGTGAAAATGATTATTATACAGCAAGCAAAATATAAATAAAATCCGAAAATAATAATCGAAGTAATTCATTCAGGTGAAGGTCATGACGTATCCTACGCGTCCGCCAATCAAAATTGGCATCAACGTTCCGAAGAAGTGCCGCTTTTGGAACTCGATCGAGAAAAATAACTCGCAACGGCCCAGAAAAAAATTAATTTTAAAAAAAGGATAAAAGATATTTTAACCATTCTTGTTTTAAATCCGACAGAACCGTTCTAGTTATAAGCTAAAAAAAATTGAAAATAATAGTGGTATTAGAAAGTCGGATGCAGCAAATTTAAAAACAAAACCAACATTT
>BGPR01035298.1:0-16039 GCA_013235015.1 Araneus ventricosus | reverse complement strand
ATATATGTAATAGCCATAAGGAAATATTTATATATATATTTGCTAGTTATCCTGCAGTATTGATCGTCAAATATAGTTGCTTTTTATAATGCATTATATTTTGGCAAAGTTTCTTGAAACAAATTTTATTTAATTTGAACATGTCAGAATTTTATTGAAATATACTATAAGTATACTCGGAACACGTTGATATAATTACAGTATAATATTACAGATTTCAAGCTTCAAGGCGGATAAATTGAGTCTAAAAATTAAAATAAATTTGTGAGGTTGTAAATCAGCACCATTAATAAAATCCATGTATATGTACAAATCTTCTCATAGTTTTCGTCTTTTATTTTGAGTAACATAATATCGCAGTGAAAATGATGGATATGTTTAGGACAAATAACTCACAATCTGACTCTGTGCTGGATGAATTATGGACGAAATGAATATGAACTGTCCATGATCTCGTATTCAGTGTAAATTTGTCCACAATAAATGCACTACACGACAGATATACATTTCAAAAAAATTTTGAGGAATCACAGAGAAGTTGATAAAAACACCGAATTCTTTTTTCAGTAAATAACTTATTACAGAAAACATTATTATGTATATTAGTGTTACTAAAAATATTATTTGGTTGTGAATATTTAGCTTTTATACCCGATACAAAAAACACAATGAACAGACAGGTTATGTGCGTCAGGAGTTGGAATCTGAAGTTTAGAACTCCAAACACTCTAGTAGCCTAGCTTATCAGTGTCCTTGGATCTTATATGAGAATGAAATAGGTTATCAATGAATACTATATTTGCTAAAAAAGGCAAAGTTTTGTCTAGATACATAATTCTTCAGTGATATACAGTAATTTACCTCACAAATACAGAAAAGATATCTAATCGTCTGAGAACTTATAAAAGATGAAGCAATAACTATCATAAACATTTCTGCAAACATAGCGAACGCAGAAACAATTATAAAAAGGCATTTAATGATTTTCTGGACTGTTTGGATTGACTGCCAACAAGTAGACTCCTGAGCTATTCAGCAAACTGGATTCTCCTTATTCAATGGTGATGCTATTTTTATCTATATTATTCACTACTCCTAAACAGCCTTATTGTTTAACATAGAAATTATTGCGATTTTCATTTTCAAACAAATTTATCAGCTTAATGCAGATGGGAGACCAAATCAGAAGAAGTGAAGGCTTAATTGGCGAAGCTATTCCGAATGAAGTTCAACAAACAAGAATTTGTATGAAAGAGCCGTAAAATGCTAATTATTTCAGACGCATTATTATCAAAATCTTTAGATGAAAATCATAGTTGGCTAACAGAACAACAGGAAACTTAGTAAACTGTGGGGTATACATACTATCATTCATACCTACAAACTGCGTTCTGGGTAGAAGTCGGCTAAGGCGGTTCGGGATTGCTAGGGATTAATGAAACTATGTGAAGTGACCCAGTCAGTATAATCCCGAGAAGATATGAAGCGTACTATGAAAGGGCCTATTTGAGAGGCGACATGTATAAAAAATAAGGGAAATCACGCAGAATATCTAAACGTTTTTTCAGCTCACATCTGAGATTGAGCTCGATTCTGGATCAGAAATGAAGGTGATTTTCTGCTGATATTTCATAATTAAATTGGTGATGGCATACAAGGTTAGAACCTAAATACAAAGTATGGTTGAAATTTGATATCTGAGGAGAGGGAAGAAAAGGTAGCTGCTAGTTACCTTTTCCAACGCAAGAAAATGCATTAAAAGAGATCGTTTGGCATTAAAGGGGGGAGCAAGGTTTATTAAGGCGCATTTATAAGGGAATCTCCTAATTGCAGATCAGAAATTTACAAAGTTTTGGATGTGGTTTGGAAACGGTTTAATCTATATCGAAGTAGAGACTTGTGTGTAAGGCCGATACTATGTATAGAAAGTGTGAGGAGCAATCTCTGTTCCTTTTTTAATCGTTTTCACATACTGCAGCTTCTATTTTATGTAGTTTTTTTGGAGATATTTGTTTTGAAATTTTAATTTTTTTCTTGAATCATTAATGTAGATAAGATGATTTTTGTTCTGATCTGTTCAGCGGTTCGATTGCTATAGTCTTCTTTTCTTAATCAACTTCTTTTTATCTTTTCTTTATAAGTCAATATCATAGTAACCAATGACAAAAGGTTAGTTAGAATTTGAAAAAAATCAAGTCATAAATGTCTATGAATTTTAGTGCATACAAGCTACTTTAATTTCGCTGAGGATCTTCAGCTTGATAGCAATAACACAATTTTTTATTTATTATATATTATCCAAAACTAAAAATGTAATTCCAAATAAAACAAGATTCACGATTGGAATGAAATTGACTAGCAATCAATTGCAACTCTGTTTTTCGTAATCCGTACAAATAAAAGTAGAATATGGTACATCAGGCTAAACAAATATTTTAATATCAAAAAACTATCTTTATTGCTATTAACAAAGCGAGGAAGTTCGTTAAGACATACAAACAATTTGAAGAACTGAACATTTATTAGTTAAAAATCTAAAATAATCACACACTCATTCAGTCTGCGCCTGAGAAGCGAAACATCTCACAATAATTAATATAGCCGTGTCTATTTCAGTCATTATTTGGAATATTAGACTGAAAGCATTGCTACAGTCTTAATATCCTCCTGCTTGGAAAACTCCTTTCGGAGGTTTTACATCAGTTATTCAAAGAATCCTTGAATAATCATGAAGGAATATAATCATCATGGGTCAGTGCACTCCCAAAAAATGTTTCATATGTATTTAAACATCAGTTAAAAAATAGTTTCAAAATAGAGACCTAAAATTAAATAAATAAAGCATTATGGTTGCTTGAATTATGTAAAGGTATGCATCCAAATATTCATGAAAATAGAGAAACAACTTTAGGTATAAAAAATTAACAGCATTTATTAAAACATTAAGAAAGTGCCAGTTAGATATTAATGGAACACCAAAAACAGATGAAAATCAGTTATCTGGCGCATGAATATCTAGTCTGCTGCCTCGTGCATCGCTCGTGTATTGCGCAGCTAAGTAAGTAGTTTCAAGAGTGACGTCATCGGAAAGAATTCAGGATCGCCACAGCATATTATAGAACACAGTACAAGTGAAATAATTTAACAAGAGATATTGAAAATTAAACTTTGCATTAAACAGAATGGCTCAAAAATGCAGCAACTTCCAATAAAATACAAAAGAAAGATTTTTAATTACAAAAAAGGAAATACAGAAGAAGTAAACAATAGTGATAACAGTATAACTTTTGCGCGCAACGCAGCAGCATCCAGTATTCGATGTTTTGAAATTCACCGTGTACAGGGTTCTGGTAAATTTCAAAATTGTCGCATTAGCGAATGGCACAATCTTATAATTTATAAGTTTTCAGTTCCTTGAAAATCTTTAATATCATCAGACCGCATTTATATGACACAATATAAATGTCTTGGATTGATTTGCTTTAAAATTTTAATCAATCCAAGTGGAGAATAGAATTCAGTTTTGTTCATGGCTTTTTCAATGTTACTGTGAACGCTATCAACTGCTAAGGAGTACTTCATTGTAACTGATTTTACTTGAAGATTATCCTTGAGAAAATGTAGAACTGAGTTTGAAATAATTGAATTTCGATTTTGGGGAATACATGAATCCGACCATGTTATCAACTCAGTTATGTCATTTTCCTCATCTAATATGTTCAGTATTTTGTGAAAATCACAAGTGTTTTCAAACTAGTGCTGGTAATGACATGTCATTACCAGCGTGGCCAGATAAATTTCCACTCCAAAAGGCACAATATACTTGTTTAGTAGACGTGTAGTACGCAGTCAAGTTGAAGACGTTTAATTTTCTCAGGTGAAAAAAAAGAACTAATATTAGCATTTGGAGACGATATTACATTTTGTAAGTCAAATAGCAATACAGGCAAATCCTTGTTTTTCTTTTCCTCTTTCCTAATATCTTGCATGTTCATTTTTGACGTCTGATGCACATAATACTCATATTTAATGTCATTCGTCAGTGTTTGAGTTTGTTTTGCCACTTTGAACTTCTCGCAAACTTCACACCTGTCGCTTTTTCGCTAGTGAAATCCAAGGTTAAACTCCGTGACAAAAATTTTGTAATACATTGATTTCCTAACTGCAGATATTTTTTCAGTGCAACGCTGTCTAAAGTACAATTTATGCATTTTCCTAATAATGAGGTGAGAACCCAAATATTCTCTTTGGTATGTTCCCTGCAATAACGGGACTCTACTATGGATTTTCTGTATTTTCTTACTAAAACTGGATCTTCATTAGGTTCTCTTCTAGTATTTCCATTCTTTCCTGGGTTGGTGTGTTGGTTTCTACCTTTTCAGTTGAATGTACAGTGTGGTCACTGGCTTTTTCGATTTATTGTTCCAAAGTAGAAAGACTTGCATACCTATATTTTCTGTCTCTTCACAAAAAAATACTTACAAGAAAACTTCCTTCTTGACTTCCACTTCCTGTGTCGCTGAATAAATCAAACAAACTTTCTAGCTCGCACAACTCATTTTCCACGTTGCTATGATAAAGGACTCGTCTTTATTCTATTGTAAAACAGTGTACAAAACTTGTATAATGAACACAAATCCCGTTAGTGTCCAAACAAGCAACAACAGCCTGCTTAAATAATGGCACAGCTTATCAGTGGCCATAACAAAAGTAAATAGAACCTTGTCAAACTAAAAAGTATAAATATTGTCTACAGTGATAGAACCATGACACACTAGTAATTTGTTTATTTACCACTATAATTCAGGTAGAGTCAGTTCGTTGCATAGATTTAACTTAGTATAAAAGCATAAACTCATAATCTCATTTTCGGTGAAAATGTCAATTAGAATCTTGTCAAACCAACGGAGCGATTTGTACCCTTTTTTATCCCAGTAATAGGGTAAACCGGGCAGTTTTACATTTTTTATAAAAAATATCATTGATAAAAAAGCAGTGAAACTGCGGCTTTTCTGAAAAAAATATATTGTACTCCGTTAAACAATGAAAATTTTAATAAAACTTGACAAGATTTGTCTCGAATAGTTTAGCTGCAATAGGCCTTCGAGTTTTAGCTACGGGGTATTACCTCACTTTCCCCTACTTAATTGTTCCAGTTTTTTCCTAATTTTAATAAATTTTAAACAAACATGTTTAAAATTTATTAAACTTATATGTTTAGGGATATTTTACAACAACTATTTTCATTGATGTAGTGAAAATCAAATAGTTCTCATTATTCATGTAAATATTTTTTCTATGTTTTTTTTCCATTGTTAGACAAAGGCATGAAGGTTTAGCTGTTTTTTGTATATTAAGCAGCTTTACTTTTAAAGTGTGAATTTAATGATTTTTTTGTGGTATTTTAAGATGTTTAACTTCAAAAGAAGCAATTGCGAACACCTTTAATAGTTTGTAGGTTTCTAAACACTACTTTAACTTGGTTCCTTAAACTTGAGGTTTTGCTTTCATATCGTAATGCATTAACTTATTTATTGAATCAGTAGATATAAATTATCTTAAAAATTATTAGAAAAATTTCGAATCATATTTGGTATTATACAAAAATCTCCGATTTTGAATGATTTCTCTTATTATCATCCTCATGTATTTTAGGAACATGTTTCGATTCAGCAATCAAGTTATTTGGAGAGATGGAGTTTAATCATTTCCCCCTTTTCAAATTAAAGCCAAGATCCAGGCAAGATGAGAGAAAGAATTGCCAGACGCGCAGCACAATGAACAGAATAAATTTCATGCCTAAAATAGTACAAGTTATATGTATCATAACTGAAAATTTAAAAATACTTTGCTGAGAGGACCATTGAGATTCACTACGCATAAAAGAATTTATTGAAATTTTTAGCACAGAATAATCTTGGCGAACCAGCGAGCAACCAAAGACGACTAGTTATAAATGGATCAGTTGCTAAATTCCAGGCGGATGTCTTAAATGAAATTTTAATAGGGTTGGAAAAATCAAATTAATGAAGTAAAACATGTTTTGAAGAATAGGAGTTAAAAATTTATGTTTCTGAGGTATTTCTGTTACACTGAGAAGAAAAAAAGAATTTTCTTCAAGACACCCCAGTTTTGTAGGTAAATCCTTCTTTTTTAACCAGTTTAATTCTCATTTTTTAAAAAGTTTATTTTGGATAAATTTTTCTTTGTTGCTTTCATGACTAATGACTCTTCATAATGAATAACGGATATCCTAATTATTTCCCAAAAGTTAATAACTTAATTAAAAATAGTTTAAAGAGTTTTTGTTCTTCTGGAGAATAGCTCGAATTTCTCTACCTAGATGAAGCTAGGGGCTACTTCTAGATGTTTTTGCTTTCTTTGTCTAGAGCGTCTGTTTTGAAAGAGGATATTTTACATTTTCTTTCTGTCTCTTTATTGTTTCTGTGTTAAAGGAATTTGTTAAGTTTTTCTTTTTCCCTTTTATCCTATATTCAGTTGTTTGAAAAATTCAGGCCACATAAGGGAATAATTTTTGACTATGGTCATCCCTTTATACAGAAAATTTGTCCAGTTTAGAACTACAGTGACGTGTGATCTCTGAAGAAGTATCGCCATTCTGGCTCTTTTCCATTTTTCTTCCATCTTGATTATATTTCTTACTTTCTAATTTTTCTTTTATGTGTTTTAATTATTTGAGAATTTCTGGTGTGGAATACTATAATTTTTGTTGATTAATTTTAGGAAAATTCTGATGATGAAAGCACTGAATGCTGCTGCGTTGAGCGCTCATAAAGGTGTTATTGTTATCATTATTATTTACTTTTTCTATTTATATATATTTTTTCTTTTTAACTTAATTTTTGAATGTCTATTTTTGTTTCTTGTATTTTATTAGAAGTACCTGCATATGCGCCTTTCTGTATAATGCAAAAGATTTTCAATTAATTTTAATTTAATTTCTATTAATATTTAATTTAATTTTTGTTAAAATTGATCAATTATAACTGTCGTCATAATGATCTCCCATTCAACCGGCATCGACAGATTTAAACAATTCTTCATTCCACTAAGGATGAAACGTATTTATTTGACACAAAAATTGAAATATTTTTATCGATTAATATTTATCCCAAGTATCATCCACTTTGTGCCTTGGTATTATTTTTAAAAAATTGCATCTTTTGCCTTTTATTTGATTTTTTAAATAATTTTTGTCTACTTTTGTGTTTTTTTTGTTGTTGTTATGGATATCTTCTTTTTCTTTGTTTCAATTATGTTGTGGCGTTTTCTTTTGTTTAAATTAATGTGAATTCTCTTTTTATATATTTCTTACCTGTAACTTCTGCCATTTACTGTGTGTGTATTTTATTATTTTTATTTATTTTTTAATTTTTCTGAGGTTATCACATTTATATTAATTTATTTTTGGTTCTTTTAATTGGCAAAGTTTAAATTTTTTTAATTTTAATTTTCCTTCAATATTTCATGTAAATTTTTATCTCCATTTCCACCATGTCTATCTCTCTGCTGGAATGTTCTCCTCCCAGATATTCAACACGCACTCTAAAGCCTTAAGATTGAGTCGGCTCGTCTGGCATTGAATGAATAAATCTTAAATACCTTTTATACGCTTTCAACAAGTTTATTGTGAAAAACAATAACATCAATGGGAAATCAAGATCAGTTCAATTTGCAACAATGCTATTGAAAACAAAGGAAGTCATAATGAAACCATTCTAAAATGGTATCTGAAATAGTATGGCAAATAAGAAGAAATAAAAATAAACATTAAATAACGTAAATTAAAACATTGAAAATACTTCGCTATCGTAATGTTTACTACTCCATTTTCATCTGTTAACTTCTTCTAAATTCCTCTGGTTTAACTTTTGATTATCGTAGAAGTAAAAATTTAAAAAAGTTTCAAGATATTTAACTAAATGGGCTTTCAGAGAAGATATTCAAAAATAAAATGGTGATTTTTTTTATCAAAAATGGGTTATTAGGATAGAGAGACATTTAAAATAATGTTCTATATAGAAAAAAAGAAGAAAAACTCTTTCTGGAGCAAAAGAAGTAATGAGAAGAGAGGGGGGGCTGAAGTACGATATTCTAAGTCAGGGGTGTCAAACTGAAATGCTATCGCGGGCCAAATAAACTAGATCTAAGCTTATGAGGGCCGCAATTTATTTTTAAGGAGATTCCTTATAGGAACTCTAACTATTGCAATGGTTCTCATGACACGAAATCCGAAAAATTTCCTCAGATCTTCACCGATCATGAGCCCTAGAACCCAAAACCACCCTTCGATAAAAAGTTTATATATATATATATACAGAGAGGGAGAGGGAATAAAATCGTGAAATGAAAGAGTATAAAACATAAAATGAAAAAAGCAATTAAAGCACAATAACGTTTCTTTAGGGGATGAAGTTATTGCAATTGCTTCGTTTTTGTTCATAACTTTTTTGAATTTCGTATAAAAGATTGTCATTTTATTTTATTGTTTTTCTATTATGTTTTGCTTCATATATATATATAATTTGAGAGAGAGAGAATTCTGTGATGCTTTCCAGCTCTCTAAGAGCTTATTCAGCCAAGGGTTGGCTATCGTTTTTCACGGGACTAGGCGCCCGAACAGGTACAGAATCTCGAGCTAAGATCTGACTTCAAAATCACCGCTCACGAGAATCGAGATTCGAATCGGAATCAGACTCCGAATTCAATCTCGTCTCAATCTACTCTCCTCGAGTCTTCCGGTCTCCGAGTCCCCGTCGTTGAGTCCTCCTCTCGTCTTCCAAATCCCAACTTAAAACCCCTTTGACCATGCTCTCTGAGGCGTGGCCGAAAGTTAAGTCTCCATGATTTGTTCGGGTGACGAACAATTTAACCAACCACGAACATGCGCTCCCCTTCCCGTTTCATCATTGGAAAAAGCCCCACCGTAATGAGTTCTCTTTGACGGTCAACCTGGGTGATCTTTCAAACGGTCACTCAGCGCTCCCTTCAAACCCCTCCGGGTTATTTAATCCGGTGTCATTTTTACGACATAGAGGCTTCCTTTCTCTTTCCGCTTTCGGCTAGTTCGTTGTGGGTCTGGTCTCTCGTGGTCTCGTGGGAATTTGCGGTCTCTGGAGACCTCACAATATGCACGATTAGTTTCTGCTACCTTTTTTTATTTGATTACTTCTCAATTCTAGTTAAATATACCGGCTACCTTGTTTATCACCAGCTAGAATAATTGCAACTTCTGATGTTTCCCATTTTTCCTCATCGTCCTAAAAATAGGACAGAATATATAAGAGTTCTTTTTAATATTTTAATTCAAATTAAAGACAATTTATTTTTCAAGAGTCATTTAACTATATATTTGCCTTTATCGCAAGTTTAAATTAATGTTGGATATTTTTTATTAAATTTTGAAAATGGCATATTTTTGCAGAATTTTCTTTTACATTTTCAACACGTATACTTTTTTAAATTTTGAACTCCAAAAAAAACATAAATATAAACTTATTGAGGTAATACTATACTTTTATACAAGTAAAAAAGCATTACCAAAAAAATTATCTAGAAGGTCATTTAACCTTGCATTTTCAATTGTCTTAAAAATAGGACGTTAGTTAGTTATATTAACGTCCTGTTTTGAAGCAACACGAGGGCTATTTTGAGTAAAAATAGGACGATAATGCATTCTATAACTACCTAAAACCCAGTGGTTAGAAATGGCAGTAGTCCTTTCTTTCACTGTTACATTCTTAGCATTGTTACTCTACAACTAACACAGGCTCCTAACAGTCTGTGTGACAGGTACATCTCATGTGAGCAAACTTTTCGCGTAACAGAAAACAGGTAATGTTTCCAATATGCATACATTCTACAGTTTGAATCTTATTGTTTTTTTATTTACATATATGTGAATGTTTGAAGTTTGTCTAAACCATTTTTTATTAATTATGAATTTTAAAAAATGATTATTTTGATACCAATATATGAATTTCACTATATATCATATTTTGTGATTTGTTATGCGGCAGTAGAGAAACAACTTACATCTAGTGTAATCAATCTTACGTATCGAGAAGTTATGCCGCATGAAAATTTTTCGGTTTCATATAAAAAAGTGTGCCTCAATTAATCAAGGTTTTTCGTTCTCTACTGATTTTATAGAAAGGGCAAAGCTTCTAATCTTTTGGGCCAATATTCATTTGCGCAAAGTTTTAATTCTTCCATTTATTAGAAAATTTCAACAGAGAAATGAAATCAGAGGTAAGATTAAATTGGAAAGCATTAAAAGAAATAGAAGATGAAAAAAAGTTCTAGGAGAAAATTATAGAGAAGAGGACACAAAAGAAAGCATTTTAGTAAAAAAACTAATATTTCCAAACTTCAAACTCCATGGTAGAGAATAACAAGTTCACCATTAGCAAAGAATTCAGTTATATTTGAGAATGAAATGCTATGATCCTCATAGAAGATCGGTGTCAAATAATATTTAAATTCGGTTTTTAATATTCATGTGTAGTCCGACAGCGTAATTGGAAAATTTTTAAACTAAAGTTAAGGCCTTATAAATTAATCGCAATCTCACTTGAATCATGAAGATTTCCTCTTAGTTTTGAAATCTCTTACTTATATTAATAATCCGTACGTGTGATATAGATTTTGAATCAATCCTACGGTTCATAGGAAAGTAATTTAGTTTTATTTAATCCTTTAGATCCTTAATAATTTGAAGTAACTTTTTAATTTTATATTTGCATCATTACAAAAGGTTTGGTGTAAATTAACACCGGAAAAGAGGAAAATAAACGTTTTAATCAATTAAAATAACTTAATTTAATAATAATTAAATTTCTGACTTCATCTGCCATCTGTCGCTTGCTGTCGGAACCACATTCTTCGTGCTCCTGCTAATAGAGTCAGAAAACATAATCATATTATGAAGATACGAGGGGTATTTTTTCAAACTCCGATGGGGTATACAGTAAAAACTAGCATGAATAATAAAATGGTTTTATAACCAGGAGTCAGGTACAATCAAAGCTAATTTTCGACACGGCCACCCTGAGGAGTGAGATTTTCATCATATCGGTGGACGAGTTTTGCAATACCCTCTTCACTGAAGGTGGCTGTCAGCGTGATGAGATAGGTCTCCTGGGCGTCTTGAAGCTCTTCGTTGATGTGGTAGTGCTGACCTCCTAGTCCTGCCATCATCTCTCAAAATAGCGAAAGTCACCTGCGTCGCTCTCTCGAACTGCTTGGTCAACTCGCTGATCAAGATCTTCACAAGCGAGAGACTTGCGTCTTGTCCACCTTCATCTTATGAACACCAGTTTGGCATCTTTACATTTCCTGAACCATTCTCTCGCAACACCATAGCTCATATAGTATGCTTCGTAAACACTGCTCATTCTGAGGTGAATTTCTGCTGTGCTATTCAATTCTGCCTGCAGAAAAATAATGACGCTGCGTAGCTCGCAATTGGAATGAAGATCAGTCATGCCGGACGTGTTGAGGGTCCTCCAGCTCAGCTCCAATTGATGTGTCGGACTCGACAGTGTTGTATATCATGGTTGGAAGGTTTCTCATCAGAGTAATGGACACATTCACCTCTTACGGCTCAACTGGTCACTTAGCAGTGCGATCGGAGGTTCATAAAAAAAATACACCTCGTATAAGCGTGATCATTGAGATACTATTCATTATCTTCGGAATATAAAGATTTAAAAGAAATTATGCAGGTATAGAATACACACCATCTCATACCCCTTGCCTTTAACATTACGCTACTGAACAGTTGAATGTGTATGTAAATGTCACCTTTTATTAAAGGTCACAAAAAATTCCCGTATTGATTGCAGTAATCACACTTAATTTTACTTTAAATTCTAATATTATATATTTTAAAATCTTAGTACTATATTAATGTATTCCAAAATCGCTTTTCTTAAACTCCAGTTTCGTTTTATTTCCCGCGCTGGACGTATATTAAATCTCGCGTATTGGCATACTTGTTACTAAAAGAATATTCTAATTACTTCCACGTGCCTACACAAATCGCGAAATCAGCAATTTATTGCCGCCATACTTTTCCCTAAATCACTTACGTAATTTACTAAAAATAGCCATTATTCCCTTCACTTGGATCACGTGTCTATAGGTTAAATCCCTAGCAGAGAAAATGCAGGGATTTTCTGTTTTCTTTTTGAATTGAAACTTAAACCAAGATGCACGTACATTCCATCACACTCCCATAATAAACGAAAATTAGAATATAACTCTCTCTCTCTCATGACCCCTAGAAGCCAAAACCACCTTTCTTTAAAAAGTTAATTTGCAATTAAATAGAAAAAAAAGACCTCTGTGTAATTCCTTTAATCTGTAAGAAAATATTTTCGCCTTTCGAGATGAAATTATTGAAGACTCATAAATTAATTGTCGAACCAATACGCTTCTGTGCATCCTAACACGTTTTTTAAGTCATAATAATATTGCCTTAAAACCTCTTTTAATTTATTAATTGGGATGCTAGTGAAAAAGGCATGAAAGTCATATTTCTCGGTATAAGTAATTACATTGCTTTTTGTAAAATCAATATATTTTACAGTTAGTCTCATTTTGGTTGATTTTCGATTGTTTATTTACTGATACTCGTAAAAAAGTTCCTAAGACTTCACGGAAAGCAAAAAGTTTCTAAGACTCTTCACTTCTCTCTCCTAGTAAAATATTTACCGAAACTCGTGACGTTAACCGTTAACGTTCAACCACCACAACTGATTTCACGTCAGCACTTTTGAACGAACGTTGTTCGAGCCGCGTGCTTCCGCATCTAAGTCCTTTGTCACTCCTTTTGTGGATTATTGGGTGAGTTTTGACACCTTTTTCTTCATTTTTGTTTTCCATTGTTGGTTTTGAGGTTGGGTTTCATGTGTTTTATTTCAAATGGACTTGGTCTTTTATTTTTATGTTTTCAATCATCTTGGGCATTTTGCTCTGTTGCTTTGTTTCAATCTATGGCTTTTGTTCGGTGTTCCGGGGAAACAAACTCTTTTTAGCTTTATTGCTAGAGTTTTGTGTTTAGGGAACAACGAATTTATGTTTACGTTCGTTCGGGATTTCCTTTGCTGAAGACGCGTCCCGGACGTTGGCATTTTGTTCCTTTTTGTTGTTTTGGTTTTTCTTTTATGACGTGATTTAAATGTTTTCTTTTATTAATATATATATATACTCATTTCTAATCTTCAGAGATTTTGGAAATTTATTCTCCTATTTTTTTCAAATAATTGGCTTTAGCAGAGGGGTGGCGCCACAAATATAGATTAATGTTACAAAATCAATTTTAATTTTTATATTAATATATGTATATTAAATTGAAAATGTGACACTTGTTTGAAATTTTTAACTAAATATATATATATATATATATATAACGCTTTTTCCCATGTTATCTAGTGAACACGATAACTGGAGCAATTTTTATTTCATTTAACACGGCGTGGGATATGTTGTAATAATAGTGAAAATCTCGGTCGAGTTCGTATTTGGGATATCCAGCTCAAAGGGGGTGGAAATGGTTGGGATAGAAATTTTCATTTTTCCATAATTCCTTTACAATTAAATATAGAAAGAAATTTCAAATCAGGTGAATTATAGCCTTATCATACCGAACAAGTTTTCCATTTAAACTTTTTCGATAGCTCTAATTGCTTCGAAATTATTAGCTGAAAAGTGATTTTCCCTCCCTCCCCCTCCTCTCCCCCATCTTAATGTACATTTCAACCTATGCATGTTACCCCTTGTTGGAAAGCTCTCGTCATTTTCAGTCTCTTCCATCCGCTTTCATTCTTGCAGCTCTAATCCTTATGAGAGTAGAGGGCGAAATGTTCTTTTTTCTTATTATTAGTAGTAGAGGCGTATATACTGTTACAAAGATGTGATATCGCTTTGCTGCCTCGCTAGTCTTAAAGCTGGGGAGGAGTTCTACAGGGGTAAGCTTGGAGTGACTGGCAGCGGCCATTCCGGGACCCTTGACCTTTGCGACAAACTTGGCGACCATTTTGGCAACTTGGCGATTATGGCGAAAAGTCGATGATTCCAGAAAATGCTACCTTTTTCTCGATATCTCTATTAGGAAAGAAAATACGCTCGACTGTACGAGAGAACTCCATATGACCAAACTCCATACGGCCCTTATATACTCTCCTTTTCGGGAAGAGTGAAGAGTTGGGAGCGAAATTATAATATCAATTGAATCAGACAAATTTTAAAAACAATCGATACTTGTTTTTCTCCATAAATTATTATTTGTTATATGGATACTTCAAATTTTGTTAATAATAACTAAAGTAAAAGAAAGCTTTTAATGAATATTTTGAAACAATTAAATTAAAGTATGAAAATAAATCAAATGTTGGTTCAGATATAAATTGTTAATCGTCTACTTTTCAAATTTTCTTTTCGCATTCGTCCAGAATTCTGTTAATATGTTCTGGCAATAGTTCTTCGTATTATTCTTGTTCTTCACCATTAAAGAGTATTGTTATGGATTCTGTGTAAATTAATTAATTTTTTCCTCTCATTTTAATATCTTCAAAATATTAAAATGAGAGAAAAAAATTGTTTCGAAATGAAATTTTTGTTACTGAAATGCTATTTTTAAAAAAAATTTAATAAGATGTAAAAATAGTTTTGTGAGATAATATTTTCCAAAGATATCGTAGAAAATGTCTTGCTTAATTTTTAATTAACTGAAATTTTAAGTAACTTTTGGGCTTTGAAACGTTAAGGTGAATTTTCTCTTGTCTTAAATAAAAAGTGTGCAAAGTCTGGTTGAAATCAGTCCAGTGGTTTTGGAGGAGATGCGGAGCATACATACAATAATTTTTTTAGAATTAAAATAATTATTATATAATTACAAGATTGTCGGCATATATTATGAGCCATTGAAAAGGTTTTAGTGAAGATATCGTCACAATTAATTAAATATTTAATTTTAATTAAGTAAATAGTTCATTTTAATTAATCAAACAGTTAATTTTAATAGTTAATTTGACAGATTATTTTAATTTGATATCTAACTAAACATCGCTGTACCAAGATTTGTTTAATAAATTTAATATAAAATAGTCAAAAAAGATAGATATATAAGAGTTCCCTTTATCCTTTTTCAAAATTAAAAAATATCTCATTAACTTTAAAATTGTTTTAGGGTTTTCCTCCTGAATATTTGCTTTTAACTGTCGATGGAGATTCAAATTTACTGTTCAAAATGGCTGCATTGCTATCCTATGCTTTAAACACACGTATTAAATTTGCAACTCACAATGTTTAATAATTTTTATTCTCTTATATGTTAAGAATTTAGTGACTATTATCTCTCTAACCAGGGAATTCTCTAAATGAGCCCATTCTAGTAGTGTTTAAGTGTTTCATGTCATGTGATTTTAGCAAATGACAAAGTAATATTCGCGCAAATATATGTTAAACTAGATTAAATAAACTAATTTTTAAATCTAGAGTCGTTCTTTATTCGTATCAAGTGTCTATTTCTTGCTGCTGTTTCAGATAGGCTGGCTTAATGTTATCTAGGGGATATTTGCACTGCTTGGATCTTTATTTCTTTACGACTCCTATGTTGAATGATTATGTTTTGAGATATAAAAAAGAACTGACCAATAATAAATCTAGCATAAACTTTTGAGTAGAATGATAAAACCTTGATACAGTAAAAAATTAAATGTCATGAAAACAAAAGAATCACAGCGTAAATATTGCAATGTATAGAAACAATAAAGTCACTGGCTATGTCTGTATTGATCAATATGCAATATTTCATTACTTTTGTAACATTAACGTAAAGGATCTTTGCTTTCCAGCTTACCCAAAGGGATTTTTTTTGTAATAACATAGATTTATTTCGAAAACACAACATAAGAAAAGAACAAGAACAATTATAAAATCGATGTTTTCTTGCTCACTCCTGGCATCTCTTCTCTGCTACATACTGGTCCGCAGAAATTATTTTCTAAATTGA
>BGPR01035297.1:0-16042 GCA_013235015.1 Araneus ventricosus | reverse complement strand
TAATACAATATGATGCGTTTTGTTCTTCGTAGTAGAGTGAAGAAAATCTAGTATATATTTTGGATACCTTCCTTTCTGCTCATTGGAACCGAAATTGAATTCATTCTAAATACTAATACAATATGATGCGTTTTGTTCTTCGTAGTAGAGTGAAGAAAATATAGTATATATTTTGGATGCCTTCCTTTCTGCTTATTGGAACCGAAATTGAATTCATTCTAAATACTAATACAATATGATGCGTTTTGTTCTTCGTAGTAGAGTGAAGAAAAAATAGTATATATTTTGGGTGTCTTCCTTTGTGCTTTTTTGGAACCGAAATTGAATTCATTCTAAATGCTAATACAATATGATGCGTTTTGTCCTTCGTAGGTAGAGTGAAGAAAATCTAGTTTGTATTTTCGATGCTTTCCTTTCTGCTCATTGGAACGGAAATCGAATTCTTAATTCAAAACATTCTTTTTTTTAATTTTCCAATTAAATGTTTATTAGAAATTCTCAGTCGAATTAAAAGGTCTGAATTGTTTTATTTCTAATCTATAATAATGTTTTATTGAAAAAGTTTTAAATGCATTTTTGCTTTTCTTAAATATTTTTCTCTTTAGATGAATAAAATAATTTCCCCCTTTTCCCGAGTTCTTTGAAAGATAAAAGAAATGAACAGGAAACATTTAAAAGATAAACAAAAAAGTTATAAAATGAAACATATCCGTAGATCAAACATAAAACTAAGATTTAATAAAGCTAAAAGAAAATTCCTGCATATTAATTATTAACTTTCACTAAAATGTTTACTTGCTAATTGAAATCTGTGGCCTTATAACGAGGTGTTTACGCTTCGTCTCAGATTTCTGAATTCTAAATTCTCGTTAAAAGTCTTAGATGCTGTATTTGTCTTTGTGTTTAAGCTCGCCGGTATTTTGGAATTATTCTTTTGGAAACTGTTCGTGCTACCTAAATAGTTGGATTTGGAATTCCTCCTTCACAATGTTTGTAGTAAGTTCTCAAACAACCCGTGCACTTGAATTTCAAACTCTACTTCTTGCTTTTAAGAACTGATAAAGCATGAAATGAAGTTTAATCTTTAGTCACACCATATATCAATACAAAGGCGTACATCAATATGATCCTAAAATTTAACGTAAATTTTTCGAAGAGTGTGAATCTTGTAACACATTTTTTTAAAAATCAATGGGAATGCATTACATTTGCATAACTGTCCGAATCAGTATATATAGTGGTGGTCAAAATTGCGGAAACCTTCTGAAATTTGCAGATTTTTTCGAATATGTACTTAAATGCTGAGTTAATTTTCGGTGAACTTCGACTATGTACCTTAATAACACAAATTTTAATTTAACATTCGGTCATGAGGGCATTTAGGGGCATGGATCCTTATCATTTAACTTCCCTTATATTGTACCGAAATTCACCTCGCTGTAATGCCGATATCGGCACGGATATTAATGGCATTGAACTGGAATTTTTATATAAGTTGCCCTACATATCTGGCTCTGAAGTTTTGAATGAAAAATTACTACCTTTGGCGTAAACGTAGTAAAAATTTGTTTACTAATATTCACATTCTCTCTAATATTTAAAGTTTTTCGTTTAATTTTTTAAAAAAATACATTCTTAATATATTTAGATATATTATGTAAGTTTCACACAGTTTTGTTTATAACTCTGCATATTATAAGAAAAAACATGCTCGTAAATTTCGGATTTTTTTAAGAAAACTTTTATATATTCTAAAATATGCTGTCTATTTCTACGAAAATACGTGTTAGAAATGTAGATATGAAACGTATCCATTCATAAAAGTTGCAAATCATTATCAGCCTTCTCTGAAGCGAGGTCAGCCAAAATTCCTTTCCGTCTTCATAAATTTCTCGCCGGTCCCCTAAATGCCCTCTCGAGCGATTCTTCACTGTACATTGTGTGTTTAAGCCTATTCGTTGTCGAAGTTCAATGAAAATTCATTTAGCCTTTCGGGAAATACTCAAGAAAATGTGGAAACCTTTTGAAATTTGCACAATTTTGGCCACCACTGTAAATGTATGGAAAGAGCTAGTGTTGATAACCCATCTGGCAGAAGTGTTGATACGGCGAAATCGCATTTCAGAACACAGATATATTAATCATACGCCTCTTTGGTAATTTCACATTGGACAGTAATATGGAATTTCCCCATTCACTAGAGAATCTGTAGACAGACTAACGTTTGAAATATTAGCATCTGAGAGTCAATCGATATCCGTTAGTAACACAGTGAATGGTTAGGAACTGCTCTCATTTCAAACGTTTTAATATAATTTTGCTAGGAATTCACCTGAAACTATGTTCTCATTTCGCTTTTCCCCGACCTGATTAAACCAACAGTGACAGGAAGTCATCTATCTACCTATCTAATTAAATGTGATGGACTCAAGAATTCCGCAAGTCAATTAAATAGAAGGTAGTAGCATAGAATTCTGTACAGTGTTAATGAAGTAAACAGTGAAGACGATAACAAATTAAAGGCTGATGGGAAAAACCTAACCTACACAAATGGAAATGTGTATGTATGAAAGAAAATCATTTCTTAAGAATTACTGATTAATGGTATGCTTTAAGCCAGATATACAAGACATGCAATTTCATGTTTGAATTCCTAGAGAGAAACTGAGAAACTCAAGACATATGCAATTCCTTAATATCTAGAGGCAAATAATATATCACTTTTAGATATTTAATTAAATAAGGCAGCGTGTAGTAGTACATCATAGAAGTAAGGTGGTATCCTCTCTTTGATTCATCCCAATTCCATGTTTGTCTGTGTATAGATTTATGCCTAAGAGTAAACATAAATGCCATTTGCAGTTAACCCAGTGGCACAAAGATATAGTATAATATTCTACGATATTAATTAATAATCGCAATATTGTATAATATCGAACACTACTGTACAATATCGGAAAATATTGTATAATATCGAACAATATTGTACAATATCGGAAAATATTGTATAATATCGAACAATATTGTACAATATCGGACAATATCGGACAATATTGTACAATATCGAACAATATTATACAATATCGAACAATATTGTACAATATCGAACAATATTGTCCAATATCGGACAATATTGTACAATATCGGACAATATTGTACAATATCGGACAATATTGTACAATATCGAACAATATCGAATGTACAATATCGAACAATATTGTATAATATCGAACAATATTGTACAATATCGGAAAATATTGTACAATATCGGACAATATTGTATAATATCGGACAATATTGTACAATATCGAACAACATTGTACAATATCGGACAACATATTGCGTTACCTGGGTTACAGTTGACTTTGTCAAATTGAATTAATGACCATTCCCATATTTTCATCGGTTTTTATACTGAAGTTTTTTTCCAGGAAAGTGTAAGTAAGCATAGGCTTCTTACGCGATTATTCTGTAGCATTTATGCATTGTAATTAATCATGGAAAAATTTTAGCTATTTTTGAGTTTAAAAAAATTCAAATACTTATGTATTTTCACTTATAGTATTGTAATTCGAAGTTCATAAATCATAGATGAGTGAAATACGGTTCGTGAAGAAACGAAAAAAATTCTTTCGAAGCTAAAATATTAATCTATATGGTTCACTATTACAGCAGTTTACTGCCTGCAAACCCAAGGAAATTTTTAAAAAATAAGGAAAATGCGTCCTTTAATGTTTATTATGGAATTAACATTTGGAAAACCTTTTTCCCATTAAAATGGAAAAGATCCAAATTTGAAGCATTTATATAATTTTGGTACAACTTTTTAGCATATTCTAAGAAAAAAGACTAAGATAAGTGGTATAAAAAATTTCTTCTTCGTTCAGACGTGTTAATATTTCGCTCTTCTCCAAAAAAATTAAAAGATTTACCATGAACATCCCAGAAGACTGTGGTCGTAACCGTTCTAGCTGAACTAATGGCTTTCGCATTTCTGGTACTGAATCTCCGCTTGCAACCCTTTGTTTTGATTTCTAATTTGTCTCAGGTTGATATTAATGAATCCAAATTTCATCAATTTCTACAAAACAAAGCGAAAAATGTCTGAATTTCGTAGAAATAGCTTTAAACTTTCTAGGTTGCACATTTTTTAATCACAGTGAAAAGTCGCGAAACCTATCTTACGGAGAGTTTGCTCCTGTACAAATGTTCACGCAAAATTCCATCCAAACGGTCATTTGAGATGCCCATTGTGTAAGAGATTTCAAGCATCCTCGCTCTTCCGTCGCCAATCATCAGATCATAGATTTTTCATTGATTTCTTGAGTAGTAGCATCAAAGTGCACAAGCCGTTTTCAGCATCTCATGTGCTCATCTGGTCGAATAAACAGTTCTAATTGAATTTGCAGAGTCACCATAATGTTAATCAAACTACACTTAGGCTTATTCAAATATTTTCTCTTTCAGAAAATAATTTTCCGTCATACACGAGACTTTCTCATACATATTCCAGAAATCACGTTAATTATTCGATTTAACCTTCTAGAGGGTGCGTGTATGTGAGAAATACACTACATAATGATTTCGCTTTATATCATTTTACCAGAAGGTTCTAGGAAAGCATGATCTTGACTATTCTTCCAGTTCCTTTCGACAAACTTTTAGTCATCCTTTGAAATTTCAGACGTTAATAGGACTCATGAAATCTGCTATTTGGTTTTCAGAGATAAGCACGACGGTTGCTATGAAATGTATTTTACACTGACTTTTGTTTTTTATATCTAAATTTGAATTCCTTTTCTACTTATTCGAATTTGAAAAAGAAACTTTCCATCCAGGGAAAGGAGACAATAAAATTTCAAAGTGGTACTACTGGGCAGGTAGGCGAGAAAATATGGAAGACTCTGTAAAGATTTGCGATCAAGACAGTCGCCACAGACGCCTACTGTTTTCGACCGCAGACTACCCGTATTAAGGAAACTGAAACATATCCAATCTGTGCTGATGAAAATGTCTTCCATTTCATGAATGGAACGGAGATAGAAGACTAGGAAATTCAAAATATACCTAGAAGTCCTCCTGTGGTAAGGCCACAATAACCGATTATCGCTTAATAGGAACGAACTTTTGCAGAGACTTGACTGAGAAGCAGTGTGATACACGTAAGATTTATGCTGACAGAAAACGCACCCCAAGATATCAATGTAGTGTTAGTAACTGCGTACCAACCCACCCAAACAGCAACGCTCAACGGAAGAGAAAAGCCCTCCAGGGTGTTCATCACGCCCCTTCCCTTTCCCCCTATAATAGCCCAGAATCACAACTTGTGAAGCCGCTGTATGGAACTGGAAGTCCCAGTAAATATCCGGTTCCTGCAAAGCCTTTGAAATTATTGCTGAGTCAAGGACGAGGGAAGAGGATACATTTTCAACAACCACCTTCGCAATCCAGCGTGAACAAGGATACACGAGGACCAGTCTAAGAGGATCTTATTGCCAAGATTTTTGCCCCAACACAGTTGTGTGTTAGTCGGACACCAAGACCGCCGACAAAGCGGGCGCTCAAGTACTGACCCAGAAAAATCGTCTTTTAACTTCAAGACTGCTGCATCCCTATTATAGCCCAGATTCACAACCTGTGAAGTCTCTGTATGGAACTGGAAGTCGCAGTAAACATCCGGTTCCTGCAAAGCCTTTCGAATTATTGCAGAGTAAAGGACGACCCATGGGAAGAAGAACCCTTTTCAAAAACGAGTGCCGCAATCGAGCGCGAACAAGGGTACCTGAGGAGCAGTCCAAAAGAATCTTATTCCCAAGATTGTTGTCTCAACACAGTTGTGTGTTAGTCAAACACTAAGACCGCTGATACTCCAGAACCGACCCAATAAAATCGTTTTTTAACTCCAAGACCTCTGGCCTAAGTGTCAATGAAAACGTCCGAAGAAGAATTCAGTATATGTGCCAAAATGATAATCATCTCGCAATGTAACCACTGTCGCAATCCAGCGAAGCGTGAACAAGGATGCTCTAGGACCAGTCTAAGAGGATCTTACTGCCATGATTGCTGCCCCAACACAATTGTGTGTTAGTCAAACACTATGACCGCTGACCCACCGGACGTTCCAGAAACGACCCAGAAAAGGCGTCTTGTAACTCTAAGACTGCTGTCCCAAGCGAAGATAATGACGTTGTTAGATTGCAAAAATTGCATCTACATCATTTTTCGGCTTTATCAGTATTTTTAAATATTTAAATCTTCGCCACCAAAGTTTCTTTCGAATCATGTGGCATCTTTGGCAACTTTTGAAATTTAAACGGTAATTTTAAACAGTTTTATTATATATCTAAATTTTTCTTAATCATTTACTTAGTATTCTACTTAAATATTAATTTTCTTAACTTTTGATGTCTTTTCATTTAATGTTTCAAGTTAATTAAATTATAAATCAAATTTATTCAACGGGACTATTTACTCGCCATCTTGTTCCGCGGAGGTATTTGTGCGTAAAAAGTAAGTGTCGCCTGATCGGAAGAGATTCCTTTGTTTGATTTGAAATTTTTAGCGAGTCGAGACAGGCTCGAAGTGGGTCCACCTGCGGGTTTCTGGAGGCCGTTGGGGTGCTTGCCCCTGCTTTTATTTCCTGTTGGTTCCCAGAAAAATGGCAAAAAGGTGACCATCAAGAATTTTTTTCATGTCCTTCTGCAAGTAAAAAATATATATGTCATTCAATATCGAGCCTGTTAATTGGAACGAGTTTGAACTGCAGCGGTTTGTGTTCGCATTTGGAAAAATGGCTGTCGAATTTCATTTTAGCTCCTCTTAATAATTACTGAACGAATGGGCTGTGGATTTAGTCTGTTTCCAACAATCTGTAGATCGAGTGAACTTAATAGCAAGCTGAAGTTATCCTATCTCAGTTATTGGATAGATCTACTCAAACTACCATGCACAGCGATTCTATAATAATTGAACAGCCTGTCCCTCGCAGTCTTCTTTGTTGTGATGAATGTGAAAGTGAAGGAAGTTGTGGGCTTCAATTACGCAGCTGAATCACCTATAAATAGTTTAAAAGTTTGTACTTGATCAATCGAATGAGTATGAAAAAAGCGTGCTTCAGTGTTTGGCTTCATCGTTAAAGTTAACGCCAAAAATATTTTTTGAAAGGAAGTCATTTTTTGAGTTGATTGCTATGCAAGTGTGAATACGGAATCGTACATCATGTGTCTTGAATAAGTTTTCACGAACAAAGTGTGCACTGTGCATTGTCAACATACGTCAATTTTTCCATAGAAGCAAAATGTTTCTTGGATTTAAGTATTTTTGTTTTTAGTATCTTTTTATTATATCGAGCCTGCAGCGCTTGTTTTGTTATGATGCGTTAAATTTTCATTTGTATTTTTATATAGATTGATTATGTGCATCCTAATTACTATTAATTCATAATATGGCAGTAATATTTAATTTAAACATTTATTAAATAAAAAATATTTTAAATTTATAACTTGATTCTGTTTCAATTTTCTCTAATTATTTAAAACAACGCAATGTTTCTCATGTTTTCAGTTTCTTAATTTTAGTGGCCAACTAAATATTTTTTAGCTGCCTGTGTCTGTAAAGGTAGATACTTGCACAATTAAGTGCAGCAAAATTGTATATTTGATATGTTTTATATTTCAGCACCCAGTATTGATTTTATAATTTATATATATTAATCTAAGTTTTAACATTGGGCGCCAATCTAGCATTAACGCTTCGTAATTAACATCCCAGCACTAACAGACGTCCGAAAAAAATTCAGTATCTGTGCCAAAATAATAATCATCTCGCAATGCAACCTGTTCGGTGGAGACGCTTTCGAGTAGAGTGAGGGAAAGTATGTAACCGGCGAAACCCAAAAGACCGGGAGTCCAATGTATTTACTGTGCGATGTATGCTCTGAAATTGCGTTACTATTTTTAAAATATATGCTTGTGGCAATTCGAGCAGAATTTGATGGAATAGGGCTAAATAATCTTGAGATATCGTAATTCTAAAGCGACTAAATATTTAAAGTCACTAATATACCTATTATTTTTCCAAATGTGTTAGAATTAGAACATCTCGTCATTATTTAGCCATATTCCATCAATTTCTGCTTAAGTTGCCACTAGCATGCATTTCCAAAATAACAAAATTTCATCGCGTGCCTAAACGCTCGTCGCACAAGAATTACATCGGACTTCCGGTCTTCCAGGTTACAAAAATGTTTTTTTCAATTAAGAATGCCAGGTCTCAAAGTTCGATGTACGTAAAATCCGTAAATACATTCTTGAATCTAATGAGAATTTACAAAATTTTCACTTATGCGTTTTGATCTTTGTTATCGTCTTTGTTTCCTGTTCTTGCTATACATTTTTATTTTGATGTATGGTAACCATACACAATGATCAATATTCAATTAAGCATGTGTTTCTATGTCAATTTTATAGATATAAGTATTTTTGTGATCTTTTCAGGATGATTCAGTTGCAGTAGGAAAATTATGGTAAGGACCAATTTTGTCAAGGGTAGATTTAGAAGATGTTACTCTTTGAAGTCTAATATCAAGAATATTTCATTAACAAAATCTTAATTCCTCCCTTTTAAACACTTCAACAATATCGGTTTATCTATCTCCAATAGGCAAAACTTCAAGGCGAATATCAAACTTTTTGCGGGACAAAATGTTCGCTAGTTAAATATTCATCCTAAATGTTTTCATCAGTACCCATGATAAAAACGAACGATTCTATCCTCTAAAAAAGAACTAAATAAAATATATGAAATCAAAGAAATTTTCAGTTAACAGAGAAATATGTCAATGAAACTTTATTAGACAATGGTATTATGTTTGGTTACAGTATTTTACAACTACTTAGATGTAAAATACTCTCGACTTAGAGCTTTCATTAAGTTTGTTATATTTTTTTATAGCGAAGCTTAATATGTAGGGTATATACCATATTAAAAAATGTTTTAAGACAACTTAATAATTTATTATAAAATTCGGTAACAGTGAAATTAAAATTCTGAAGGCAATTTTTTTCTATTCACAGTGGCTTAAAGTGGATTATGGATCCTATTACATAATGTTTCCTTCTGAAAATTTTAACAAGGCTTGCATAAAATTATAAGTCTGAATACACCCTAGCGCTGGATAAAGTAATCGAAAAATTGAATCTCCCATTTATTTTCTTAGTTATGACACAGTGCACTCCTATTTATGAGGCAACGGAAATCGGCAGACGGAGACGAGACAGATTTTAATGAATTACAGAATTCGTGTATCTTAAATAATTTTTCGTTAGAGATTTAAAAGGTTAAAGAAAGATTCATGAATTAACCATTCTCATAGCTTGATAGAATTTAAATTGTTGATTCTGTATTAATTTATTCTAGATAGGGCCTCTGTAAAATTACTTCAAATGGTAATCATACGCTTAGAGTGACTTTAACTGGTAGCTCTCCAGTAAACTGGTTCGTAGATTCTTATTCACAAATCTAATTTTTGCTGATTGGTTGATTATCTATAATTAGTTGGTATACTACATCTGTAATACGTTCTTATTTCAATCTGTAAACTCTACCTTTGTCATATACTAGAATTTCTGATATTGAATCCTTGTTCTCGCAACACAATGTCAGGTATATTTTTGATTGAAAACTTTTCAATGTTAAAAATATATTTAGGAAAATACGATTTCTGACTTTCCCTAACATATTTTATACGTTGGAAAAATTATAAGGTAGATTCCGTAATACTTTGATTCGCAAAGGATTTATAAAACAACTTCAGACCGAGATCTGTAATGATATTTTATAAAAATATGTATAAAATCTCTGAACTAATGATTTCTGAAACTTTCAAATATTTTTAATGCAACCATCTACCTAAAGCATTTCGGTTTGTTTTTATTTGTGTAAAATACAATACCATACTAGGAAAACTTCAGAAAAAACAAAAAAATATAATTGTATAATAACGTATTTAACGAAAAATTAGAATATGCTACCTAAAAATCAGAGATATCGATTTTAACTAAATTTTCCTAGTGGAAAATATTGCTGTAGACTTCAGTTTAAACAAGCGAAAAGAAGATATAGGTTAAATTTTTAAAAATCCCTAATTCAATGCTCCTTATTTATTCTGCAGTTATTTAATAGCTTTAAGTTGAGTTACATTAGTGATTAAATACATCAAAACATATTTACTTCAAAGTGAAAAAAAAACTTGCTATGAAATGTAAAATTTCGTTGACTGTTTCAGTATTCTTATGACATACCTATTCAAAATTTTGGTAGTTTTGAATAAATCTGTATACGACAGCATATTGCGTTAATATTTTTTGGATATATTTGTGCTTATCCTCGCAGTCTTCCAGATATCCATGTTAACAATAAAAAATGTTATTTCTTGAATCATTCCATGCAAATAAGTTTGAAGTTGACATCTTGGAAAGTGGAGGTAGTCTTTGTTGAACGAGTTTTTTTTTTCAGCTGATCCGTGAAGGAAAATAAAGCATACAATTTCAAACTAGAAATAGCGAAAAACCATGTTTTTTCTTCTTTTTCTGCTCTACAGCAAAGAATATGAAAATCTTTTATACCTACTTTATTCTAGAAAATCGACACGCACACTGTCAGTCCTAGGCTAGAATAACATTTTTACATTGTCAGTTGATAATCCGCATTGCCGATGAATTATAATAAGCATCGATCCTTTTCTTTTCTCCATAAGCATTGAACTTTTGTTTGCTGAAAAATTAATTTGACTAACACCATCATTATTCACAAGAAAAAGCCCAATAAAAATAATAAAAGGAAAAAGAAGCGTTTTAAATACAAGCTTTCATTAATGTATTAAGAACGAAAACGGATTTTTTAAAAATACAAACCAGAATGAAGAATAAAAAATCGTAAATGTTTCAGGTGCTGATCTAAATACGCTAAAAAAATCGGAATTTAAAATAAATATTTTATTTTTAATGAATGTTAAGAAACTATCTCTCTTGTGATATTCATTGCTGCCAAATTTCATAAAAGAACTTATTTCAAAGCCTCATGCCTTGCGATTTTTTATTATCTTCCGATATTCGTTTTAAAAATGATGCTCTTCATTTTAGTATACTAGTAAAAACTGCTGATTTACATTTTTATTTTATTATTGTTTAATTTTATTCTTTAATGTATCTCATGAGTTATTATTATAAATGCTACGGAACGTCGTAAACTTTTTATCTTGTGAACTACCAGATGATTTCTCTCATAAGGAATCGCAAATTACTTAAGAAAATTAATGAATTGACTGATAATTAGTTTTGAAAGTATTAGATTACTGCGCTGACATCGTAGTAAGTTAACAAACTGTTGTACAAAATTTAGTGACAAATCGATTACAAAACTTTATCATTACAAACATGAACGCAACCAAGTGAAATAAAATGGTGCTATATGAATTCATATGCGTTATTTGCAAACTACCCATTTTGAGCCTCCGCATAGATTATTATTTGTTCATTGGTTAAAAATATATATTATGTGTAATTATAATAATCGGAAAAGATTATTGTATTCATCGATTAAGAATATGTATTTTATAATAACAGAAAAATGCACTTGTATTTTACAAAATTAATTGCACACAAATCAGCACATGCTACCTATTTAACTTCGTTATCTTTTAACTTTCTGACTGCTCATCCCGCTATTTCCGCGAGTTGGAAGAAACTCAATTTTCTGCAGTATCCTGCTATTTTCTTAAGCTATTGTTTACTTGGAGCAATTGCAGCGTTGAATCGTATTATATTAATAAAGCCTTGAACAAAAATCAATTACACTTCGTTCAACCGTATGTAAACATGTTCGCGAATGTTGTATCTAAATACCCATTTTAGAAAAAATCGGCAGACAGAGGGCAAAACATGTCAGAAATTCAATTCTCTTTGCCAAATAATTAAATTCAGCAATGCAATTCTCTTTGCCAAATTATTAATTTCATCAATGCAATTCTCTTTGCCAAATAATGAGGAAACGGACACATTATCAAGTAAGTTTCTGTGGAAGTTTGCACTCAAACATTTGAAAATTATTGCATTTTGAAGCCAGTCAGACGATAGATCTGGTATAAGCATTTTTCCGATAGAATCGGAGGTCAACATTTTATCTCCCTCTTTTCAAGTAGTGAGATGGACCACGATGATATACCAGCATTGTTCAATTCAAGAGTCCAGGACTTCACACAACAAAGAATTCTATTTTAAACAGCTAATATAGTTATAATTTTAAAGTCGAATACTTTTTAACGGTAATTAAAATTGAAAAACATGAAAATTTGAAAAATGATAAAAAAATAGTTAATGAAGTCATTGAATCGCACTAATTTCTTACTAAACCCTGTTCTAACTTGCTTGCTCTTAACTACTAGAAAAAGTAATAAAAACGCATTCACAAATATGTATACAAATGTATAGATTTAAGTATCTCTTGAGAGAGTTAATATATTTATACACACATATTAACATTAAATATTTCTGAATGTCTTAATCATTAATTTGCAAAAATTATTGCCTGATTTGTATTTTCTTAAATTGAACTTTCCCAAAAGGTGATTATTTTTCCGTAAATATTTTAAAAAGGGACAATTTTTCTCCAGCTAAGGTAAATATATTATTGATGTCAGTATCTTCATCATAAATATTTATGCATTCCATCTTTTTCAGAAGCATAAAAGACATTCTGTAGCCAAAGAAGCTTCCAGTTTTTTGTCGATGTTTTCAAAAATGTATTATCCAAAATTGGGCCGGAAAATCTTATCCTTTATATTGGAATACTTTATCGATTCATGTCTTTTTATTGTACGTTTTTCAAAATAAAAATAATTTTTAAGTCCTTATTACATATATATATGGAAATATTTGTTAGTTTCGAATCACTCACTCATATTGTTTTTTCTGATACGCATTATAATATTTGGTTTGGCATTTTTCAGTAGTAAGCCAAATCTGACATGCAATTATACCTTTCTATAATACCGAAACATTTTCAAATGTTTATATTATAAATCATTGGTATACTATTGGTTAAAAAGGAGTGAGAAAAATATTGCTATCGAAATGTCAAAGATAAAAATACATGAACCAGCGAAAATGTAAATGGACGCCTCTTGTACTTTAAAATTTAACTAAGATTTTAGTAACCGGTAATTTTTTGGATGAGATAATCCAATTGGTATTAAATATAAACGTAGATATTTGATAATAAATGAAATAAAATATTATTTGCAGATAAAAATGGCATATTTTTATTGTTTGATTATTTATTGTAACTATTGTTTTGAAGACTTATCTCGGTTTTTTAATATGGAAAATGGATGTTATTTTTCGTTCAATTTCATATTTCAGTTATATATATATATATAAATTCTAATTTCGCGTCGCTGTGTATACACACATTTAAAGTTTTCTCTATCTGCTTAAATAGCTTTCGTTTAACCTTTTGTTTAAGAGGAACAAAATGGGCATCTATCTATAAGTAATAAGATTTATACAAATCCATATGAGAAAAGACCATGATATTGAATAATATGTGTCGCCTAATCTGATAAGAAACTCAGTTTATCATTTGACAACGAAATTATCAAATATTTGTCGAGCTCATTTATCCCCATCTATAATGGCATTAAACACTGTGTTTAGACAACAACTGTTGTATTGCGATTACATAACTTCCATAGAATATTCACTACAGTTAAGCACCGTTTATACGTCTCTCATTTATACGTCGTTTATATTTATACTTCATGTCATCAGTCCTCATTTCTATTTATTGTAATGATAAAGTACTTCGTTTATATGATGGAAAATTTCGGTTATACGGCGATTTCCCCTGTTCTAAAATTTGAAAATCTCTTCCTTTTTAGTATGTGAATTGTGATAAAGACATCATGACTTCAAAATTATTCACAATTGATGGATTAAAAGACGACACATTTTATGGTGCTAAGTTAAGCGATAATTTAGCAGTTATTCCACCTTCCTTCAAACACGCAATGGACTCCATTAAAACACTTCGAACTTCTTTCTTTTGTCAAAAGAATTTTGAAACAACATTCAATGAACTTTATTCCATTCATAATGCTGAACTTAATTCTCACAGACTACCGACACTTCTCACGACGGTTAAAGATTTTTTTTAACTAAACGCCTACCTGCATGCACATAAATCGTATAAGATATGTATAATCATGACTCAAAATCTCTACTAGTAATAAAGGAGAATGTGTGCCTGTGTGTTGATCCTCTACAAGGCAGACTACTAGACCTAGAGCTACGAAATTTGGCACGAACATTCTTTGGAGGGTGGGAATGTGCACCGCGGAGCCGTTGTTTTGAATTTTTAATTAGAATATTAATTAATTAAAAATTAAGCGAAATTTTGGCGGTTTTCCTTATTAAATTCCGAAAATATTACAGGAAAAAAACCATTTTTACGCCATCTGAAAGTGAAAACAAATTACCTTTCCAATGATGTCAATTTATGTTTATAATTTTTTTCTACTTTTAATAAACTTTTTTTTAAAACTTTTTTTGGCATAATTTACAACAATATTTTTCATTGTTCCAATGCATTTCAAACCGTTTTCATTGTTTAAACAAATACATATTTAATAGCGTGTTTCTCTACCATTGTTGAAAGCTAGGAAAATATCTTGCTGGATTTTACATTCTTCTTTTATTTGATCAAATTTTTTGTGAAATCTGTAAATAAAGTCCTCAAGATAGTTAGTATACAGTGAAATAATCCAGTAAACTGAAAGATTATCCTTGATATGTTTTAATTCTTTTCATTAGCGTGTTTTAAGCCAACTAATATACTTCTGGCCGTAAAATGTGCCATGCCAATGTTGAAATGAACTACGTATTTTAGGTTAATGTAGACAAGTAACAAAAAACGAGTGCAAGGCTACGAAATAACCACGGGTTTAATTTCCATAGCAATTTGAAGCTTACAACTACTTTTCAAGGGTACCATGAATATAAGATTATTTATAAGTGAGTCAGTTAAAATTTTATTTCTGACGATCAAGCTGGTCGCCGAAGGCGGGTAATAAGTAATAAAGGTAAGATTTTTCTCTCTTTTATGATAAATGGTTTAGTTTTAAAATTTAAACAATTATTTCTATATTTTTATTATATTAGTAGTGTCTTAAGAAATTTTGAAATTAATATCTTTAAATGAATTTTCATTAGTTAATTTGTAAAACCAAAATTGATTATCAATATTTCGATTATACGTCTTTTCATTCATACGTCGTTCTGCGTCAGTCCCTTGAAGACGAATAAACGTTATTTTTCTGTAATTTATTTCACTGACTATAAGCGTTGAAAGACATAATACATCTGATCATATATTAAATTAAATCATATGGCAGATTGAATCATTTTTTAAATACTATTAAACGAAATGAATAATTATTCTATAATTTTCGCATGGGATCGTTTCAGAGTGATTAAACGACTTTTATCAGCAAAATGTTTTCGCTTTTTTAAGTGCTCTTAATTCTTGCGAACAAAAAAAACTGCGAAAGAATGCCTGAAGAAACCCGTTTAATCCTCTTAAAAGGAAAAATTCATGAAGGTAGGAAAGTTTATCTCGCGTTGGTGATATTTTTTTATTTGCACGTTAAGTTTCTTTTTGTACCTGTACAGTTCCGAGTATTAAGAAAAACAAGAAAAAAAAAACGTTTAAGTTTAAATTACATGTGCATTCTTATTTTTAGTTTTCAGATTCTCTTTAAAGACAAATTCCATTTTCCTATAATTTTTGTGATATATTTTAATTTCATTTACGAATTTCAGTACGTCATTTGCAATACCATATTTTTCAATCGAAAATTTCAAATTACAGTAAAACTTCGATTGACCGTCACCATCTGGACTAGGGCTGTGACGGATAGCAGAAATCTCTTAATATATATATGCAGTAACGTGGTATGTAATCTCTTAATACATATGTGCAGTAACGT
>BGPR01035296.1:0-16042 GCA_013235015.1 Araneus ventricosus | reverse complement strand
TTTATACTTCGTTCAGTTGCCACGTATTACTGAGAACGGGAGTTTGATTTCAGAAGATGAGTTACGATGGTTTGGCAGATGGCAATGACTAACATGGAGCTTACACCCACTTGGTACCCATTGACATTGAAGGAAAAGACGGTGCCATTGCTTAGCTTTACAAAAGAAAGCAAAAGGCAACCAGACACTCTTAGTCACTGACTTTTGGAAAAGTCTGGTATTGTTCTAGACCCTCAAGGGCGAGGTATTTTAGTGAAGCCTCATCACAAGATATATTTCAAGGAGAGACCTTGATGAAATTCTCTGGGCTGCTGGAAGCATTACTTAATGTAGTTGCCAGCTACCGTGAAGATGAGAAGGTACAACTCTGACCCCCAGAACGAAAGAAGATGAGTTACCTGCTCGAAAGACAGTATCTTCAAAGCCAGAAATTTCACCTTATGCGGAACACCATTAATACACAGAACAGTCCTCAGTTTACGGGACCTCATAGAATGAACCTGCAAAGAAATTGCTGAAAAGAATTAGACTCTCTCTTGGCTGATGGTATAATTGAAGGGCATGAATCTCTCCATATGCAGTCCTGTTGTATTAGTGCCTAAACCTAACAGCAAGTTTGCATCGATTTTCGCAAGCACCAACGCCACAACTATTGCGGACACGTACCCCTTACCTCGTGGACGATTTGCTCACAGAAGCTAAGTCGACAGCCTATATAATAACCCTCGATCTCAAATCAGGGGTATCATCAGATCAAAGTGCAGAAGCTGATCAGACAAAACAGCTTTCATTTGTCCATTTGGAACGTATAAATATTTACGCATGCCTTTCGGTTTGCAGAGAAATGCACCCTACGTATGACATTGCTGACCCAGCAATGAGATGAAGTCCCTAGGTTTACCACAGCTCAACCTTACGAGCTTATGAACTCCCAGTTTCCAGAGACAGTGGAACTATAGCACCTCTCCGGGGCAGGGCAGAGACAAAGAAAGTGCAGCTCTTCGCCGAGACGTCACGTACACACGACCAGAGGGGAGTCTGTAACCACTGTTTTTCCAGAGCTCGCCACGCGGCCGTTGGAGGGGAGACCCGCAGTTCACGATCTGGAGGTCGACGAGTAAACATGGTGTTCCCGAATATTGTTTTTTATGTAACGTGTGGTTTGTTCTTAATGTTTGTCAGCATCTTTGTGTCCTTTTGTGTTTAATTAAAGTAGTAAGAAACAATTAGGATTGCCTTTCCTTACTGTTATCCCTAAACAGGAAATATGATTATGGCATTTAAAAAAGGCTACAACGTTCACTTTTGAAGAGGAAACAACACAAGGCTATTTGGAACGGATACTCGTCATATTTTAGACCACGGTCAGATGACATTCCTACAGATTTTTCCAAAGACAAGATCTGATTAATTTTGCAAGAGAGTTAATTTTTCACTTTCTATATTTAAATACTATGCAGTATTTTCAACTTCAAGAACAAATTGTATTGATTATCAGTTTCTTTATTAAAAATTAATTTATGGGGTTATGTTATTGCGAAATCGTCAAATTCAAGGAAAAGCTTAGAAACAAAACCTTTTCTTCTCATAAATGAAAAGTTATGTTCAAGGAAATGTTTGAACATTTGCTGTTACTTTTAACCATAAATCATGGTAAAGGCTTCAATAGTTTTTGTTATATTGTTTAATAAAATAAAAAATAAATTTTACCTATTACTAAAATCTTAAGTCTCTCATAAAAAAATGCATGAGCACTGCTTTGGAACAGCTATCATTTTTCCTTTAAACTGTGAGAAACTTAATCACTAATTTTGTGCAGGGTATTTTAAAAAAAAATGTAAGGTTATAATTTTTTAATTCATGAAAAATAATTTAAATTCTTTTATAAATCAAATTTCAATTTAAGTTATATTAAAGGTACTTGGAGTAAAGTAAGTATAAAGATGTTACTTAAAACGGAAATTTTACTTTATGAGACATTACAGTTTAACGTATTTTCTATTAATCTAGGCTGTTGATGATAAAATAAAAAAGACTGATATTTATCTTATCTCAGTATAACGTATGTAGTATTGAAACTTATAATGCTCAAGTTTAGTCTTATATTTCCAAAATATACTATAACTTTTCTTAAAACTCTTTATTACGAGGAAATTCAATTCCACTTTTTTTAAACTCAGAATTATATAGTGTGGCTTGTTCACATTTTTAAACATATTGAAAATTACAATGATATTATTATTTGAATAGTGCTCGTTTAAAATACTAGAGAAGAAATAATAAATCAGATATTAGGAAAATTTGCATACAATAAAACTTCATAGTCATCTGCCCTTTGTAACACTACCCTCAAAGAATTTTTTTTTACTTAAGACTGTTCGTAGAATTTTAAAAACCTTTCCCAAAGTAAGCTGAAGTTTACTAGGCTGTGACGTCATCTTTTTCACCAAATTTTTTTTGCAAAGGAAATAGAAATGGTACTCTGGCACCAAGAAAATAGCCTCAAGGTTCCCCTACCCTCCTTAAAAAAACCATAGGGACAGTTCTTCATTACAAAAAAGAGTTTCACATTACAAAAGGGGAGAACCCTCCGCCTTAGAATTTACAGCAAAGAGGTCCGAACAATTCATATTTTATGTGAAAATTCAGTCACAGAGATTCTGGGTATCCGACTGTGTTCGGAACATTTTTGAAAAAATAACTTATATATATTTTTTTAAATGTTGACATAACTCATATATTTTAAAACTAATATTGTAAAGTGGAACTCAAGAATAAGAAGGCTGATAATGGTTTCATTTTTCAATGGTTTAATTGCTGTGCACATTTAACACATGGATTTTTTAGCTGAAAAACAAAATACAGTAAATAAAACTTACTTAACTAATGCTTTACTAAAATCATTTTTCGCATTTTTTGCTTATAATATACAAATTTTTTCCACCGAAACTTATATAATTTATAGAAGATGCCGACAATGAGATTATTCCATTAAAATTTGAGTTCATGCTAATATAGTATCACAATTTTTCTTCTGTAATATTTGCGAAAGCACTTATATCTCTATATAGAACATTTTGGAGTAACTTCCATATTGCAAAGTTCATCCAGTTATTAGCATATTAAATCATAATAATTATAATAATCAATTACGATGAACGTAAAATCAAAGTTATCATACTCTAATAGGTTTTCCTCATTTTAAAAAGATTACGACTATAGAGTATATTTTTTTTAAATTCAACCCTAAATAGATGTTGGAGATTGGATGAAAGTTTCACGTCTTTAAGGCGGTAATGGCTAGTTATATGATATGACGCTTAGCTATTGGTTTTACCGTAAAAAAGACCACTTTTAGGTGTGCACTTATTTGGCACACGAATAATATGTTAATCCCATCCTATCCTGTGTAATTTTATAGAATTGTAACATGGTATAGTTCAAACACTTACACAGCTCATGGTTTATATATTCTTAGCCACACATCATCCAACTCTATCACATCAAAAATACTTTTTTAATTTTTCTTTCAAAGTTGCTAAAGTGTTATTTATTTAATTATTTTTTTTCTCCGGGTCACAGCAGTATCACTAAAACATAAGGTTCCCACCAGTCAACAAATACAGAAAAATTTTTTTAAAAGAAGGATCAGAATGAAAATATAAACAATATATTTTCCACTAATTTTTTAGACAGATTCAAACCTATATTTACAAAACTAGGTGTATTTCATACGAATTAAAATTTGATATAAAACATTTTCAGAGTTAATTTAATAAAAGATTAAATCTACTTAGTTTCTATTTAATATTATTGATTACAGATAAGTAAAAAACAAGATATATTTTCCAAGTCGGGACAAAAAAAATAACGAAATTTTCAAACAGCCGCTGATGTTGAGCGTAGGACATTGCACTTACTCGCGTGACTCTTTGTTTCTCGAAATTTCTCGGTTTCTAATATTGTTACTCGCGATAGTCTTGTTTCTCAAGGATTTTTGGTGATTCTCTTTTAGGCTTTCTCAAGTTACATTCTATTTTTCTTTTTATTTCTCAGTTACTCTCAATTCTCTTTTATGAAATGTAATGTATGTTAAATTGGCGAAATAAAATAAGAGCAAGGTTCTAATGGTGTTTTATATCTTCATTATATGTTACAATGTCCATTCTTTTTTGTTTTGAATTCTTCAATCGTGCGTGGATATGTACAATTGTGTGTAGGATCGGTCGATGATATGAAAAGTAACATTACATGATTTAATTTAAAGGGACTAATGTTTTCTTGTAAAGTTGAATCATTTATTTCTAGGATAATTTATTTGGCACCATATTTAAATCACCATTAATACTTCTTCATGAAACAGATACTTTCTCATTCGCATCTACATTAAAGAGTCACCCATGACAATGAGTGGAACATCTTTAACTATAAACTCTTAATCGATCTAAATAAGATTTATAGTTATGTTTTTCAACATATGTAGTTATCGAGATATAGAGGATCTTTCAACGTTTTTTTTTGTGTCGTTTGGCATAATGAATCAAATTCCTTCCTGGAGACCCCAATACAGGAGAAACGTAGTCCTACGTTTAAAAAAAAAAATCAGACCTTGGCCACCCGGGATTTACAGGCAGGGACGGTGCCTGATACTTCACACTCTGATATTATACTTTGATGACTGAAATGATATGCAGTATTATATACTGATATTCCCGATAATTTTTCAGTGAAAATTAATTACGTATGTAAAGTTTAGCACAAATTCAGTTTTTTCTTTCTTCATAAAAAATTGACTTGTGGGTTTTAACAAGTAAATGAGAATATTACAACAATTCCATAATTAAAATGCGTTTGATCTGATGATTAGCCAGATTTCATAAGATTATAAAATTCTAAATTTTTTTGATGCAGTTAAATGGTCTAATTTCTCGATTCGCCAGAATTATTTCACCCTCTATTTGCTCCCTTTGGTCCTCCCCTTTAGTTTATAATTTATAATTATGAATATTGCAATCTTGAAATCAATATTTTTCTGGAATTTCACCACTTGTGGCGTCATTCGTATGGAAAAATGCTTAATTAGAATTAATCTGATTCAAGTAGTATTTCTGAAATATTAAAACAATGCAGTGTCATCGAGCACATAGAATTGTACAAAATTTTAAAACTTAAAACCAGTAGGTGAATGAAAAATAGATTTAAAAAAAATCCATCTTTGCAAAAAACTAGAGCAACTCAAGGTAAAGATATAAATGAATTTAAAATTTTTTAAAAAAAGCAAAGAACAAAGTAAGTAATCAAATCTTGAAAAAATCGGATACGTGCAAAAAAAGCATGAGCAACATGTTTTCTTTGTGATTTATTATCGATAGATTCATGCATTTGTAACATTTGGTGTCAATATTCCATATGTTAGAAAGTTGGGATAAAGGAACTTTTTAAGTTAATTTTTTTTGTACTTTGTAAATTTTTTTGTTACTTCCTTTTGAAAAAAACTGGGCCGTGGTGGTCTGGTGAGGTAGAGGCTGGAGAAGCGAATGGTACCAGATTCGACCTGATTCCATCTAAAACCGCAATATATGTGTGGATCTAATTAGCAATCTGGTCAACGAACGAATCTGATGGTCAAACGTCCTATCTATTTGATGCTTGGTGCACAGAACACCGGAGGAAGTATCGTATGTATCGTCCTCGTCATCTGACCACGGTTCAGAAGCGTCCCGATCTGGCCCTCCTGTTGTTTTCAAATGGAACGCAAATATAAATAAACCCAAACTAATAAAACAGTTAATACAATAAGAGTCGAGTGAATTTCTGGATGAACGAGGGATTCAAGTAGTTTCAGAACATATTGGACTACTGTTGCATTTATCTCGCGGATGCAGATGACAAAGATCTGCCATTCCCTATTTCAGATGTGCTAACCGTATAGCTTCGTCAGTCCTTTTCAACCTACGACTGAATTAAGAGATTTAAAATTTTGTACTATCGATGACAGTGCAAGCGATTTGATGTGTTCAAAATTAATTTCTTTTTTATTGATTAATTTAATCAAATTTTAATTTCCATATAATTTTATGCGCGAAGCAAGTCATCGCTCCGCTTTAACTCCCGGGTTGAAGTTCAGAAAATGTATAACTCCAATAGGGTGTCCTATTGTCAAAGATAATATTTCTTAAATAGGAAAAACTAATACGAGTACGCTTAATTTTGACGATTGAGAGTCTATCCTGTTTAACGACCTAAGTAATAATTTTGTATGCAATATTCGTTGTTGAATAAAAGTAATAAAATTATTAACATCCTGAATAATAGTAAAATTATGATACTACATTTTCTAAAATGGAAGCATTGCATTATAAGAGGATGGAACTAGCTCGGTTTTATTTGAAAGTCACATCAACATTCTAAATTATCTTAAGCTCTTAATTTTGTATAACTGCGCATTTTTTGAGTTATTAAGTACATTTCGGAATATCAATTATCTATAAATCTTGTTTTGTATGTAATAAAATCGCGCTGAGGCACAACCGACGGTTGTGGCTTCAGAAATGAGAACCCACGTAAAATACAAAACAGAAGCCCTTTTTTACAACAATGAGAGCCAGGATCAATTACTCTTCCAAGCATACATCCAAGAAAAAAACAGGTCCTTTTCAGCGTTGACCCATGTAGTTCAAACAGGGTTTCTATTTTAAATTAGCGAAGGAAATCGGGACCAAACCGCCAAAATTGAAAGAAAAAAACCATAAAACAGAAAATTTCACTTCTTCACTGATTCGACTGAATGAGATGCAGCGCCCCGAACAAAAGTATTTAATGATTTCTATATATTTATTCGGTTTATAATTATAATGTAAAATTATCAATGCAAACAAAATACTGCAATATATTGGGAAAAGTACTTTGTAGATCAGAATGACCAGCCTTACTAGGAGTTGCAGGGCCCAATTGGAAGCATAATTTTGGATTACCCCGATATAAGCTAAGTTTTAGGAAATAATACATAATAAATAAATAAACAATATGAAATTTTGATGAATAAATTAATATGTTATTATTTAAAGTTTAATAATTTTTATTTTACTTAATACTTTACTTATCCGTATTAGGAATACTTATATATTTTTAGTGAGAAAAAAATTAAAGTTCTAAAAACTTTTTTTCAAGTGGATTGTGATTTCGTCAGCTTTAAGACCGTGACGTTCATAAAATTCTTGACACAATTGACACGTTCTGAATAATGTCATTTTTTACAATATAACAACTATACATATTTACAGAGGCTAATATATCAGAATGAACAGGTTTCATTGCTAAATGTATGTGCACCAGTTCTAATAAGAAACTTTATTCCTAATCCCAGTTTCTTTGCTGAATTAAAAATCGTTAATAGAAGAAAACTTTTACAGTAACGTTGGTGCGGGAATATTAATTCATTAAGTACAATGAGAGACCAGCGGGAGTGTTCTCCCTAAACTTTCTCATTATACTTCCCCAAAGACCGTTTCTCCATGTTGCCTAAAGAAATTCGAGGAACTACTGTTGCAAGTCAATGACTATCAGAAAGGTTTTCCATTATAGTGATTGAAAATATCTAGGTAAAGAATCAAATTCAAAGAGATAGATGCATTACCGATTTTCCGCTCTTACCGGTTTCTCGACGGCCGTAAATTCATACTCCCACTGTGAAATTCCGTTCCGTTCCTTTCGCGTGCACAGATGATTGCTTCCAGTAAACGCCGCGTGGAAATTACGGATTCTTTTCAAGAGTAAATTATACAGACCGACAGACAGTCAGCCTTTGACCGATTTGGCTAAAAAAATTTTACATACAGTTCATTCATGGCGATGAAACCTGTACCATATTTTATCCATCTAGCTATTCACGTTTGTGAGTTATCGCGTTCACATTGAAACGGATTTCCCGTGAACAGTTTTGTCCAAAGGCAGTAGAAACTTACAAATTATGTAAAAATACATACCAAATTCCATCCCATTAGCTCTAATAGTTTTCAAGAGTTATCGTGAATACAATAATTAAAATTGTTTTTTTCGGACTCAGGGAGGTCTAAAACGATTGAGAGATTCGTCAAAATCTGTTCCAATTTTTGGCCGTTAATTACAATACTTTATCTTTGTATACTTCACGTATACGAAAGTAAAAGTTGAAATGTTCAACTTTTCAGAGTTGTTCTATTGGCTGTAATAAATGGTAGTTATCTTTGTAAAACATATTTTCACTTCTAATATCTTTAGAAACTCCCTCAAACTGAATTAATAATATTTGTTCCTCTTCACAACATAACAAATAGAAGACAGAGTGGTTTTATATAAGGTAAAATTTTTTAACAAATTTAATACATTTTTATACAAAACAAGTATTTTTTATTAATATATAAATTATGGGGTAATGTACAAAATTAAATTAGTTAAAACATTTAAATGTCTCTCGAGATTTTTTAATATGTATTTTGATTAATTGAATTCAGGAGGAATTTAAATAGTATAAATTCCTCTCTAGCTATGAAAACAAGAAATTTAGGAATGATTTCTAAATGTTTTCTTAGATTTAAAATATAAAGAACCACAGTCAAACCCCGTTAACACAGAAATCGGTGACCACCAGGTTTTTCATTGTTAACCATTATTAAAAAATGTAGCTCTCTAGACTGCAATTGCCAAGCTATGAAATAAAAGATAAGTGGCCAGTTTTTTGTTGAAAATAATAAAGTTTTAAGTTTAGAAGAAATAAACAGATATGTAAGATAAAATAATAATTTATTTAGCTGTTACTCCAAGGTTTGGTTATTGACTTTTTGTTTCAACTTTTTAAGATGACATTTTTGATTTATTTTACACGATTACAAGAAAGCAACTAGCAACATGCAAACGGGAAGAAAGTATTTAAAGAATTACATGGAAGAAGTTCCCAGATTCTGTCCCTTCCCATTCTCAACATTCCCAAACTAAACAAAAACGTGAGAAGGGTGAGATATATGATTCACAAGAGAGGAGGAAACTCTTGCTTCATCCACCATGAACAATTTTTCCATTCACAACAATGTAATTAAAGCTGCCGGAAAGTCGGCGCTGCCAGAGGCAAAGACTGGTATATGCGGACCCCACAGACACTAACACTACACTCAAGTAAAATCTTCCCCTGGCCTTATCACCAGGCCCCCTGCTCTCCTGCCCCTGGGTTCGGTCATGGATGAATGGGAAATGAAAGAAGTCTCGCTTTACCAAAAGAATATTTTCTTTTCGTCTCAGAGTATATTTCGTGTTAAAGGAAGGAATTAATACTACTCCCCAATCTGATCGATGGAGCCCCAATATTAACTTCTCGGTGTTAAACAAAATTTCGTTATTAGCGTTGTATATAGCACCAGTCTCTATTCAAAAAACGATGGCATTCCCCTTTGATGTAGGGCTGAAGGCTGTCAGTGCCATGTGATGTTCCATGACAAAAGGCGGTATGGCATGCCTTATAAATAACCTCAATACTTCCTTCTTTTTCTATTACAATTTACTCTGGCAGTGGGCCCCTTGACGTGCGGGTCCCTATTTGACAATCGGTCCAATCGCTAAAGTACCGACATTGTTGTAGATCTCACAGGTTTCAAAGTGGTTAAACGTTTTTTTCCAAAAAGAAATATACATTCGTAATTATTAATTGTATCCATCTTTGCGTATTTATTTTGACCTTCGTATAATTTTCATACAGAAACAGCTTTCAACTAATTGTAGAATAATATTTCTGTAACAATCATATGAAATTTTGTAATCATCAGCAAATTTTTTCTACTCCAAAAGATGGGTTCGGTGGAGCCCTTCGCTTCATTTTTTCGCGAAGACAGCCTTAAAAAAAGATATATTTTTGAAGTTTTATCATCTGAAAATAAAATATTTTCCAAATAAAAGTATTTTTCTGCCTAGTTTTTTCACGAGAGGGTCCCACCGCCCCTGAAGGGACTGTAGCATTCCCCTACTCCCTTCCGTCATTCGCACCAACGTTCGCTTTTTATCAGTTGCACTTGGAGCATATAATTGGTTATTTAGCACATTTTCTTTGAACAGCTGTAGAAAATGTATACTGTGATTGAAGTGGAGATCTTTTACCATTCTGCATACAAATGAAGTAGCTCTTCAATAGTATTTTTATGGAAGTCGCTCTTTTTGAAAGCTTCAGAAGAAAGCAGGCTACCCAGATTCTATAAGTAAAATTTTGCTCCCCTCTCCGGCTTATTGTATGGGAAGCAACAGAAATTCGTTATCAGTGTATGCGATCACTCACTTCAGCCAAAGAAATGAGACACTAATGACCGCAACTGGACAAAACCTGTAATGAAAACCACTGCTGTAAGAAGGCCACCGGTTGTAAATTATCGCGCAAGAAAAGCTCTGCTGGAAGCTGTCATGTTGAAACAGCTTTTCTTTGAGTATCATTGCTAACAAAGCTGTTTACAATAGCTGTGCCTTAAGGCCCGGTGCACACCAGCCGATTTGTGTCGTTGAAAGTCATTAGCGACAACCCTCCGGAATCGTAGTACGACCTGAGATACATTGAAAGCAATGGGGTGGTGCACATGCGGACTGAGCGACGGAAAAGCAATAAAACAACAATGGTAATGGGCTCGTTTCCTAGAATTCTCCACAGGCGGTGTCCGACCAATTTAGTACTCACACAACGATTCACTCACTCCGAGAAGAAACGACGCGATGGATGTATATAGAAGAAAGCGTGTTGTACTTGCGTACCTAGTATACAAGAAATACATTTAAAAAAATAGACGATATTGGGTACATCCATTTGTGGATTCTAGATTTAGTAGGAGGTAGTTTTACACATCTTTTTGGAGATTTACGAGAATATTATATTACGAGAGTATTGTATTATTTTTAATTATTTCCGGACGAGTGTCCAATCATTTGACGAGCTCGCGGCAAAAATTACTCGTAAGATTCAGAACCGAAATACAAGGATGAGACTTTCTATACCTCATCCAGAAATGTTAGCTGTAACTATAAAGTAAGCGAAATTCTTATTAAGAATTTAATAGGAATGACAAAACTAAAGATAAAATAACATTTTATGTATATGTAAACATTGTTTATAAATAATAAAAAATAACTATTTAATTTTGATTGTCACAAAACCTCCAATAAAAACTTTCTTATGTTTCATAGTATTTGTGAGCCAAATTTGAAGAAAATCTATTTAGTAGCTTGGATTTTTATAACGTACAAAGTATTTAAGCGTTTTACTTTTATTTTATTCTTATTCTTCTAGTAATTTTTAAATTTTGCTTTGAAGATAAATGTGTGCAAATCAACAAAAAATTCAGGCAATTATATGAAGAAACAATTTAGTAAATTATTGTTTTTAAAAACGCGTAGTCGATACAAAAAGATTAATTAAAAATATATTAAATAATTGTATTTAAACATCGGTTTTAATTAATAAAGAAATGACTATTTAATTTTGATTGTCACAAAACCTTCAATAAAATCTATAATCTCTCAGTATGCTTCATAGCATTTGGGAGTAAGATTTTACGAAAATTTATTTAGTAGTTAGGATTTTTACAGCGTGCAAACTTAAAGTAAAAATCTATGCAAATAAAAATTAAACTCACACAGAAATATTTGCTACGCTATAGAAAACAAAACTACTCAATATGTTTTCTTCGCATTTTTTCCAAGTATACAATGGAACATAAGGAGGGAATCAGTAAAAGTCCCGAGAAAATTAAACATCTAATTTTTTATAAATTGAAATCTATGATTCCATGCCGTAATACCTAATAATACCTATTGTAACTGCACGAATTGTCGTAAGTGTGTACTGCCCAGTTGGGTGCCACGTACTCAAAGACGTCCAACTTCCTCTCCGATTCGAGGGGAAAGTCCGAAGCAATTGTATCGGACAAGTCATTTGCGACTCCTTCGCTCTGCAGGAGGTGTGTGGGTACTGCCCAACTGTTCTCCATACCCCTGAAGTCGTTTATGGCTTCTGTGTCACTTTGACATTTATTACTTCCAACGACTAAATCGGCGAGTGTGCACCGGGCCTAAGTTTCGGCGTTTTCTCAAAAGCAGCAAAGAACATAAACAAGTAGTGAGTTGGGTGGGCAGATTCAACGGAACTATTTCCTTTTCGTTGTAGTTATCGGACATTCAATTTTAAGAGATGCAGAAAGACTTGAATATTCCCTCTACTTTTCGTTCTTTTTAGAAAAGCGTATTTTCATCCGTTTATAAAAAAAATTCTCAAAAGATCGCTTCTTGCTTTCAAAAATTCCACTCAAAATGAAACATAGATATGCCAGTTTTTTTTTTTTTTTAATGCGTTTGCATTTACAGATTTAATTTTATTTTGTTTAATATTATTTAACTGTCTTCTGAAAGATATAAATTTATTTTCTGTATAAGTATTAAATTTGAAAGAGTGATTATAATTATACCGTATATAAATCCAAGTTTATCATTCAAAAAAGGAAGGAATAGGACTGAGTCGTGAATTTTTGTGCTGCCATCTACAGGCTGATAACCTTAGATGCGCGGTGGGACAAAATTGTCCCATCTTTTTTCATCTGTAATAATTCATTGAAAAGAAAATTACTTTTGAATACAGATAATGTTTGGAATATATTTATTGAACATTGAAGATTTCCTTTGCATCTAATATTTGTTTCGAAATTCATTTTCTTTCTCTAGAAATTTAAAGCAAATCATTGCCAATAAAAGCATGATTTTAAAAATTATTTTCAATAAATTTGATTAAATACTCAATGGTACTGCAATTTTTTTTAAAAGTTAGAGGTCTTGAAATATCCAATAAAACAATTCTTGTAATAAAATATCTTATACAAGTTTATGAAAAAAATCTTAAAGAAGGTGGGACAGACGGTGTTCCACCGCCCCTCAAAGGGTTAAGCTGATTAGGTTAATCTAACTTTATACACTTTCAGTAAAGGAAAGCTTCTGACATCTAGATATATCCCCTGTCGCCCACCACCCTCCATTTTTGAAATATATCGCAAAATGAAACTTTGGCCGCGTACCTGAGCCTCTACGACCGCCAATTCATTTCGTCAAGTTGAAGCCATAGCTAACAGCTGGTAGCCGAAGGCAGCTAGTCTATATATCTAAAATATTTTGCAAAACCAAAATATATCCCAGCTCCATCCACTGTACCGATTTCGTCAATTTTTATTTTATATGAAAGCTCACGACCCTTAGATACATCGTCAATGCTCGCCTCCCCATCTCCATCCTTCATTTTCGAGAGAAATTGCAAATACACTACTTCACTGTACATTCTTTATGGGGAAAAACCTTGACTGAGTCCGCAGTATCAACAACTGGACCGATTTCTCCAATTTGTCACTTTGTAAACGTAGCTAACCAATCAGAATGCTCTACGTTTATTGTGCAAGTGTAAAATTGTAATTGTCAATCTATACGGCGCTTCAAGAAAGTGCAAAACACTTATTGTAGGGAACGGAAACATTTATTTAGAGCGATATCATACTACATTTATGGTTTTGAAAACTTTTAGGCAAAGTTGTGCAAAATATTAGAACTCAGAAATGTGGATTCCTCGTTTCATACCCTGTTTTACTAATCTACACGCAGTATTTCAAACTGAAAAAAGGAGTAGCGAAGCTAGAGGTGGCGGGGCTAGCACGGAGCCCGGGTTCTGCTAGTCTCTTCTTATAAGAAAGGAGAATGTGTGTGGGTCGACGACCATGGCTCATGGATAATTAGTATTCATTAGTTATTAAGCGGTTATTATTAGCATTGGACTTATAATCCCTCACACGCTGGGCGGGTGAAGAACGTATCCAAAATTCACTCATTTTTAGGCAAATACGTTGTTAACAAATCCCTTTGATAAAAGAATGAGAGTGAGGAATTACTAATATTTAATTACATTCGATGGCAATCTTAGCTAATCGGTTTGCAAGTTCCACAATGAAGAGCACTTCTTCTCTGCGACGAGATCATTCCCTGGCCTTCCAGTAGATTTTGACCCAGATGAGATTTTGACCCATCCTATAAATTTGCATTTGATTTTAGTGTTTTTTAATGTTTGGATAGAAGACACATTCTCTTATTTTGATTCCGCTCTTCAAGGTCAACCCGACCCCAAAATTAAATTCTGATAATTCTCTCTACAAAGCAGGATTAAATGAGTTCAAACTAAAGCAAGGAATTGGAAAAAGCATTACATATCATTTTTAAAGATGCACACCACACCAAGAATTCAACTTTGCCATCAAGTCTGGTACCATGGCTGTATATTTCATAATTTAAACAGAAATAAATAAATTACTCGCCAACAGATTTAAAGACAATTTCCGGAGTAAAATAACGAAAATCTGATTAAAGTTATTTGATTTTAACCCTTAAATGTCCAGTGTTGCTTTAGGCAGCGTACCCAATTTTGTCTTCTGAAATCTAGAGAATAAGACTGAAGCTCTAATGCCTGTTGCTACCAATAGGATACATACTGAAAATTCTATTATATCAATTTCCAACATATAGATGGTAGTCTGAGTACTGATTAAAAAATATAAATAAATTGTTTTTCACTTGAGGCTGCGTCTTTTTTGCTTTGTTTGTACGCTTGAGAATACCATATTTTATTCTACAAATTTTGAAGGAAATTCCTTATCTGGATTAGCAGTTTTTAAAATTCATTTGTGTTTAATATTATAGAATTTTATAAAGGAAATATTTTTATGCAATAAATCCCAGTGTTGCCAGTTGTAATAAACTGTTGTTTAGCATAAACTATACTTAAAACAAAACAGGATTTTTTAAAAGCATTTTTCCCGTGTTTTATTCAAGAAATGAAAGCCAAAAAACATTTTAAATTCAATTTTTTTTAAAATCGGGACCATGGGGAGTTCTTAGGTTCAATTTTTTCTTATGGTTTTTAACGACAAGTGTGAAGGAGAAGTGCTTTCCATAGTAGGGCATTGTTTTTTTAAAGTGAGGAAAGCTTTTCAGGACGATTTGGGTGTAATAATTTTGTTATATGTATTATAATAATTTGTATGTCAAGGAACATATGACTTGCTATTTTGTATGTTGCTTTAGAAAGACAATGGGAGAATTCCCTCTAGAAGGTCTTCCGGAACCGGAGTTTTCGTTACGGAGTACCACCGCGAGGAACGCAAGCGTCCGATGCACACTTCCACGTCAAATTAGGTTTGAGCTTTTTTAATTAAATTAGTCATTTATTAATTCGAGTTTGAGAAAATCAGATGGGATGTATGAGGGGCATCGCAAAACTGAGGAGAAGAAAGCTACACTGCTATTGAAAGAATAAGAAATTTAAAGGTGGAATTAAACTGCATTTGTGCAGTGTGGTGTGAAATTTCTGAAAAAAGGGGGGGGTTTCGTGTCAGATCCGTTTTCCATGTAAATTACAGGTAGCAACTCATTTTAGTAATTAAGTGTAAATAAAATAGAAAAGGTTAGGGCAAACAATTTAGAAGGAAGAAGATGGTGAAAGTTTGGGTTAAGAGCTCTCTGTAGAAAACGCCAGGTTTGCATCGCGGCTGGTTGATTAAAATCGAAGCAAATTTAGAAGAAATTACGGGTCATCTACTGCGCTCACGTCCGTCGTCTTTTTGATGGTGAGAGACCGTATGTGCAATCAGCATCGCTCTGGGTCTCTTTCGAGGAACTGGAACGGCAATATCCGTAAGGTGGTAAATGCATCAGTTGGTTGGGAATCTGGGGAATTTTTCGAGACTTCTTTAAAGTAATTTTCATGAAATCAAAACAGGGTCAATTTTGTGATCATTATGTATGAGTTTGCGTCTCACGTACCGAGGGGCGTCAACTATCTAGAGCTGTTGATTTTGGAGAAAATTTGAATGTTTTGGAATTTTTTCAGGCTTTTTTTAATTGAAGTTGTGCCCCAAATGGGGAGCCATAAAACAGAGACAGTGAAATACAAGGATTGCTTCACAGAGCAAGTTTACTTGATCGCTAATTTACTCTTTCCAGCACGTAGCCTTCT